>JAQFYC010007210.1:0-10859 GCA_034694165.1 Tomocerus mixtus
ATATAAATAGTTGTACTTAATCACTATCAGAATTAAATTAATTTTAATCTCTGCAGCTTGCCATTGCTACCTCCATAAGGCCCCTTCCAGCAACCAAAGCAAATTATATTACCTATATTAAAAGGTGTACCATAAGAATTACCGATCCAAATATTATCAGCCTGTTTATGCGGATGCTATTTTTTTTAATTCAGACCATGCAAAGTGCAAATGTATTATTAAGACCATGGCAGAAAATTTCTACACCGCGTGATTCCAACAATATTTTTATCGAAAATGGCAGGCATGAAAATGCCATGTAGAATAGGAATTTCTTTGATAAGAACTTGTACGTATAAGCGTGTGCTCATTCACATTAAAACTATTTATTGCTGCAAGCTTACTTTATAAACTTTATGCTGCAAACTTAATAAATACAATTTTAAAGTGTATGTAAATTATAAACTTTACAGCGTATTTAGTTCTACAAATATGTAAGCACACGAAAATTATACAATTATTTAATGGAGAATGTTTTCCAGCAATAAGCAAAACACTCTTACCAAATTAATTGGAACGCTAACATTAGTTTCTGCTACAACCGGCTGTTTAACAAGTTTTAAAACTTTATGCGAACTTGAGACAAAATCTCTCTCGATTATGTTCTACAAAAAATTGAAGGTTCGGGTTGTCTATAGTGTTACAAACTCAATAAAAAAGTATGAATTAACGTATAATTTGGTTGGGATAATAAGGGGCGTAAATCCCTTATTATCCCAACCAAAGGGTAGTAGGATTATCTCTTTTATAATTCCCATAATTTTGCATCTGCAATCTTCACCGTAGTTACTATGTAACTTATAGAATTCTATAAGAATTTTGTTCATCCAATTTACTTATTTTTGCTCACAATAACACTTCTTTTCCCAACATTAAACAGAAAAAAACCCACATTAAAGTACCTGACCAACACAACAACAAATCATTTGGAGGAGATTTCATAATAATAAATACAGTTAAAATAAATATTCTTAAAGTTATTCTTAATTACAAATACACTGTCGGTGTAGGCACTTCGCTTGAAAAGATCACTGCAATCGTATTGAAGTTTTAGTTAGTAGGCACTTTCTCTTAACCTATATCTTCATACTCATCACGGCTAATCATTTTGTCAATAAACATAATCAATCAATCTCGCCATGGACATGGATATTACAAATTTTCTTAGAGTGACCTTTACGCTGCTTCTATTTCTGCTTTTATGGAGATCTACAAGAACTCCACGGAAAATTTTTAAAGGTAAAAACACAATATTATAGTTCATTCAAGATTAACTTATTGTATCATCTACTTATCAATAAGAATTGCATTACTTAGCTAATGAATGTTTAATTTATTTATTAATATAATTTATCACAAGGTTCAAAACATTCAAAACCACGTACACTCGCAAATTTCATCAGTATGTTATTCGAAATGTATATCTCAAATCCTGGATTGCGATTTGGTGTACAAAAGGAATCCCAGATGCAATATATATATAAGAAATATTTATCATCGGATTCTGGATACTCGAACAAACCTTTCCATGCTAAACTTTTCGGGAAAACATTAGGTAAGTATAAACAATGGTCATCGAAAATTAACATTGATAATGATACAAAGTTAGGAATCTTAGTTTAGGAAACCTAGATAAGTCATATTTGGAAAATGCTGCAAGCATGCTGCAGCAGAGGGATATTTAGATCGCTTTCGAGATAGGTTGTCCTTATGGGTATAGGAAAGCATGCGTATTATTCAATATTCTTTATTGAAAATTTACTACATTTCATGAATTTTATAAAGTAGAGGATTCAACTTTTTCTGTAAACACTTTTGTTGGCATTCCCATGTCCAAAAGTTATACTTCTATTCGAACATAGCAAATTAAATAGCGTAATATAATAATACAAAATGGAATAGCGATCGACAGAAAATGATCTAGAAAAAGATAATATTTGTCTCTCGCTTGCTCATAAGAGTTGCGATAACTTATATGATATCAATAACTTGCAATAAAATATTTGCTGCTACACTTTCTCTTTCAATAGTTTTGAAGTCTTCATTTTAGTTTAGAAAACCGATTAGATATGGAGCTGTATCTGGAATGTAAGTACGGCTACGCAATACCTTCATACATTTGTTAAAGTCAATCCTTATTATTACCGTGCCCAGTAAATATCCTTGGGGATCTTTAAAGTGCACCCTGCTTACCTCCTTGACCCTCCTAACCAACGATGGGCCCTAGAACCGCAGCAGGTTGAGTGGGGTGAACTTTTCCAGCAGGGCGAGGGGGGTGAACTTTTCCAGCAGGTTGAGTGGGGGAGAATTTTACCAGCAGGGCGAGGGGGTGAACTTTACCAGCAGGGTGAGGGAGGAGGGTGAACTTTACCAGAAGGGTGAGGGGGGTGAATTTTACCTCTCATAGCCAAGCCGTAATCATTAACCATAATCAGCACAATATTCACCCTTACACTGTATTTTCCCACCCTGCTGGACCCCCCTCACACTGCCGGTAAAGTTCACCCCCACCCATCAACTTTAACATGAGTACTACTACAGAATGCTTAAATAGTACATTTTAATATTAAAAGTCTTCTTCGTTCACGGTGTTATGTTTCATGTTATTTCTTGTCATCTTACTAATATTATACAATTTGTACCGTTTTTCAACAGTGACACTGGTTTTCGACCGTGAGACAATCTACAAGATTGAGAAAAGTGATGCGTTTGCCATAGTGCCTAAAACAATTGCTGAATTATATTCAGGAGGTGACATGGCAGGTAAGGGGGGATTTATCGTATACCAGACAATTGCATTTAAACAATATAATGAGGAAAGCGCGTACTATATTTGTGGTAACCCGAAAGTTTAATTAGCATTGGTTGTAAACTATTGATGGTTTGATTGTTGTTGTATGTGATGGTTACTACTGCACATATTTAACATCATCACGAATATCAGGAATATAATATATATAATATTATAATATTAATATTAATATTTTTAATAATTATAAGCTTTTTATTATAAATATATTAATATTTACAAAAATTAGCCAGGCATGCTCATTTAATACATAGATTTTAATATGCAAATATATTTGGAAATTAAATATGAAAAGACATACTATAGGATTTAAAATCCTATAGTAAGTAAATACTAAAATGTATCCATAGTAGGCAACAATTACTCAATCAATTCCTTTAAGGCACTAATCTACTTCACCTATTCCAGTGTCGATTTTACAAATAGTAACATGACTTTAAATTCGTACTTAATATTTACAAATCTAGAAACCACGAACCTAAGAGTATGCAAATTAGAATCATGTTATGTAGAAATACGATAAATGTAGAGTACTAACACGGAAATTAAACTAATCGCTTTCATTGTTCCTTTAAGGCATTATTACGAACAGAGGTAAATCCTGGAAAGAAATCAAAATGTACGCAAAGAAAAAATTGACTGAATTTGGTTTGGGTAAAAAAGATGCAATGGCTCCGCTTCTAGCCACACATTTTCAGTCTTTGGTTGACAACATTGAAGAGATTAAGAAGACGACGGGAAATGAAATACAAGTCCAAGGTTTATTTGCTGCGCCATCGCTTAATCTTTTTGCGAATGTTTGTGGAGGGGTTAATTTTTCAGATAAAGATTCTGATTATATGGAGGGTTACAATATAGCATTCGATGTCACAAATCATCCTCTTTCTGCAGGTTTAATTTTCTTAGTATTGACAAAACTGAAATTTCTTTGGGAAATATTTGGCTTTCATCGTCTACTAAAGATCAGAGATCGAGGATTCCAACTAGTAAGAGTAAGTTGTGCATATTAAAACAGTTGAGGTTGAGAATATTGCAAACTGCAAAACACCCTCTAACAAAATTTGAGTTGATAAAATTGATTAGAGTTGCTAATTTCCAAAAAAAAATTAGCGACCTTAGTACGAATATTATGATCCTTCAAATCTCCGATTTTATTGGTCTACATTTATTGTTTATTATAATTTTCTGACAGACGAGATGAAAAGTAAACTCTTTTTCCACAAGATTTGTGTCTAGATTGAAACATTTTTAAAAAGATAAGAACCCCAGAATTTTTGCAAGAAATGTAACTTTGATAAGCGAGTTTTTTGGAATTTTATAATATTTGATAATTTCAACCTGTTTTCAAAAAACTATGTCATTCATTTAAAATTACGAAAACTGACTTCAGACATTTTGGGAACCAACTCTTTATAGTTTAAAAATTATTAATATAGTGATTCACTATTTATTCTATTCAGAATTATGGAATAATTACATTTGGTGTTTTTCAGAAATATATTGACTCAAGAGAAGCTCTGGGTGTCTACAAAGAAAATCCAGAGGTCGCACTAGACTTCTTTTTGCAAGAAATAGAAAAACGGAAAAATGACGAGGAAATGAAAACAATTTACTGCAGACGTCAACTTTAAACGCTTGTGGCGGACTTGGCTTTCACTGGAATGGTAACATCCAGTAACCTATTAGAAAGCCTGGTTATGTTTATGTGCTTGTATCCCGACGTACAGCGCAGGGTACAAGAAGAAATAGACACGGCGATTGATCCGAATTCTCTTCCAATTTACCATGACTACAAAGCAAGGTTGTGAAATTTAATTTTAATGTATTTTATTACCAGAATTCTAGGGTTAAAATGTACCTTTAAAATGCTAAATGGTGTTCAACATAAAAATAGCAGTACACCAAGTACATTATTAAGCAGATTTCCTTATAAATGATAATACCAAATTAAAATTTGTACCTAATATAATTATGTCAACAGGATGCCATACACGTTGGCCATGATTTATGAAGTTCATAGGATGGCTAACATTGTTCCAATAGTACCAAGAGTTGCCACTAAAAAAGTTGAAATTGGTGGACATGTTTATGAAAAGGTAATACACATTTATTGTTGGAAAAACTATTAATTAGTAGTGTTTTATTACCGCAATGTTTTATAAGTATTCTCTTAGGTATATAATTTTAAATTCGTAATTCTTTACTGTACAAAACCTGGGACGAATGGTCATTTTAATCTCGTCCAAAGGTAATTTTTACATTACATAAACTTTAACACTGTGTGAGACCAGGATCAGCTAGAAATATTGCTAGGTAAACACCGTATTAAAAACAGAGTAGTAGTCAAATCGAATAGAAATAATTTGAAGAGTGATTTTATTGCATACACTCGAATCAGGTAAATTTCAAAGGAGCTAGAAATAAATTTTTAAATTCTTTATTTTCTATTTCCCAGGAAGCTATTGTTGCGTTTTTGACGTTTTCCTTACGATTTGATGATACATATTGGAAAGATCCTGAAGTTTTTAATCCTGATAGATATTTAGATGGAAACGGAAACTTCGTTCAAGAGAAAGCGGATCACATGCTATTTTTTGGGGCCGGTATGTCCACTGTATAGTAAAGTGAATAAAGTGTGCTAACTTTACTGAAAAATGGAGAGAGTAATGAACTAAATTTTTGATTGTCCATAATTGCTTCGCAGGTCCTAGAAACTGTCCAGGAAAAGACATAGCAAAAGAAATTGCATTCACATTTGGTGTCGGACTCCTTCAGAAGTATACAATCAAAAAAGCGTGTGATTCGGAAACTTTGAGTATGCGGGATAGATTTTCTGTAACTAATCAACCAGAAGCATTTCATGTTAGTGTTTATGAACGATAAATCGTAAACGTCCTTGCACGATTAAATAATAATAAAACAGGTTTTGAAACATTGAAGTAAAAAATGTCACTATTTATCTGTTCCCATTAAAGTAATTTACTCAAACATTTTCATTAAAAAACAAGTATTTCACATTTACTTTAAATATGTAGCAGAATAGCATTCTATTTAATTAGAGTTATTTATTTATAGCTATACACGGCTGTTTAAAAACTGTCTATGCGAACTTGAGACAAAATCCCTCTTTGCGATTATGTTCTACAACAAATTGAAGGTTGCCTATATTTTGTGTTAACAGCTATAACAACATAACAAACGTGTGAATTGGCGTATTGTCATGTCAAACTATCTTGGCGTAGGGCATTTAACATGAGAAAAACATACATGGAAAGAATAGGAGGAAGGGCGGGGTTTGCAGGCATTATTGCCCCCACCCCATTTCAGAAAAAAACTATAGGTAACCAAAATTCATGACTCTAAACCTATCGTTGCAAATGCTTTTTACTCTTTTTAGGAAACTAATGTAAGTCACTTGTAACCTAGTGATAATCATAGGGCATTCCTTTACACGAAATTAAATCAGTATTAAACTTACGAAAAAGACCTCATTTTCTCACACCATCACTACTAACTAAAATAAGATGTGAAGGTGGAAGTTGAAAATGAAATATTAATATTAGCTCATTTAAACATGCACTCACGTGTAATAAAATTTAGCTTGTGGATCTTAATTATGAGCAAGCTGAATGTATGGAAGTCCTTTTTCAAAAGCATTACATGAGTATTGGAATTCGTAAATCGATCGTATTGGAGATAAGCAGAAGATCAAAGATTTGGCAATAGCGCAATACAGAATTCTACATTATCGTATCTGATAACCTTTCTATTTGTCCTATACTAATAAAAGTATTACTATTTATGACTTTTCGATTAATTATTTATGGTTACCTGCAATTATAATATAACTATGCTTATGCATTTGAAAAAAACTGCTGAAATATCTTGTTCCACTGCCAAACCCCCCTGTTTGCCTACTGCCAATTTCCTTTTCGAGTTTCAACAGAGTAGTCCTTTGTTTTAAAGACGCATACTCTTTATTTTACAGCTAGATTCTTTTATTGGAAAACTGCTCTTTTTACTGATTCTACTGCCAATTCCATTTATTCTACCTTATGGTTCAAATTAAGTAATTTTAAGTGTATTTAAATTACAAACTTTACAGTGTACAGTATTTAGTTCTACAAAAAGCGTAAGCACACGAAAGTTATATAATTTATTAAATGGAGAATGCTTTCCAGCAATCAGCGAAACACTCTTACTACAAAATTTGTAAATTAATTGGAACGCTAACATTAGTTTCTGCTACAACCGGTTGCTTAACAAGTTTTAAAACGCTTATGCGAACTTGAGTCATAATCTCTCTTTACGATTATTTTCTACAAAAAATTGAAGGTTCGGGTTGTCTATACATATTATAGTGTTACAAACTCAATAAAAAATATGAATTGACGTAATTTTAAATCCCTTGTTATCCCAACCAAAGGGTAGCAGGAGATTATTTCTTTTATAATTCCCATAATTTTTTCATTTACAATCTCCACCGTGGTTACTATGTAGTACCTTATAGAATACTATAAGAATTTTATTCATCAAATTTACTTATTTTTGCTCACAATAACATCTTTTCGCAACATTAACACAGAAAAAACCCACAGGAAAGTACTTGTCCTAACCAAGACAATAGCAAATCATTCGGAGGAGATTTCATAATAATAAATACAGCTAAAATAAATATTCTTAAAGTTATTTTTAATTACAAATACACTGTTGGTGTAGGCACTTCGCTTGAAAAGATCGCTGTAATCGTATTGAAGTTTTAATTAGTAGGCACTTGGACTATGTAATTGAGTTGAGGCGAACCGAAAAAGTCATTTCAATTCATGGCCTATTGTAAAATGATATATTTATTCCTACTACTGTTACGCAAAAACTTCATCATAGAAAAATGTAAATAGAAACAAATTGTCAAATAGATTTGCAGACTAAAATGTCCCATCCCCCTTATAACTGGAAGCTGTCATCAATTATTAGCAATAATAGGTACAAGGTATATTGTCCTAGACCAAAGCGATTAAATCTATCACTCCAGGATTCTCCTGGTCAGGTGAGTTAGTAGTGAAGTTGTACACACAGAAATCCCATTTTTTTCACTTTGGTCCACTGGTCCCCAAGAAATTGCACATTAGAAAACTACGATTGTGCGTAATCTGCGTAACTAACGACATAATTTTTGGATAATTTTTGAGAATACCAATATTTTGCGAATCGTTAAGGTGTCGTTAATTTACGATCGTTATTTCTACAATCTTTCGAGAATTGTGGCCCGGGGATGATTTTGCGTTACCGGGATAAGCATTTGCATTAATAGGTATTTTATTTTAAATGTCATCTTTAATACATTTAACCATTGTTTGACATTTAAGACAGAAAATTTAAAATACATAGTCCGTTGCCATTGTGTAGATCTTCTGGAAAATAGTTATTTAGAATGTGCAGAAAGTACATTATTAGGTCATTAGGTGATATGCTACACTAAAATGTTTCTTGTAAAACACTGCCATTGATGTGACATTCCAGTAGATTTCATTCAGGGAATGTATATTGGAAAATCTTTATTTTTGTTGAACTGCATTGAGGGAGATCTACAATTGTTAGGAATGACATTTTTACCAAAGCAAACGTTCCATTGGAAGATGTACTACTAGTATTTTAATGAAATAATGCATCAGAATTTTACAAGTTTAGTATTCATTCCGGTACATTTGTTCTCCTTCACACAGTGTATTATTATTAAAAAAACTTACAAGCCTACCTAACTATATTTCTTTATCAAAAGAAGCAATCTTGAAAGCTAACTTGCAACTATAAATAAGAATTATGACTTACACTTACACATAATTATTTTTACAATTCTCATCATATCGCATCTATAATCTTCACCTTGTGATTTCGTGCAACTTGAAACTTTAAAAGTTAGTTGCACACGCTTCCTGCACTTTATACATATATTATTATTACTCATAATAATGCAACTCATTGCAAGGAATAGAATAGGTCATTTCAGGATGGCATTTTGTAATACATTAACATTATTTTTGCAATATGTATCATTACAAGAAGCGTAATAATACTAATATAGTTGTACTTAATTACTATCTGAATTAAATTAACTTTAATCTCTGCACCTTGCCATTGCCACATCCATAAGGCCCTACAGCAACCACAAGCAATTTATATTACCTACAACCATATTGAAAGGTGTACCATAAGAATTACCGATCGAATTTTATCAGCCTGTTGATGCGGATATTATTGCATTTTATAATTCAGATTGTGCAAACTGCAAGTTATTAAAACTGTGAAAAATTTCTACACCGTGTGATTCCAACAATATGTTTTCAAAAGTAGCAGGCATGCAGACGCCGTGTAGGATAGGAATTTCTTGGATAAGAACATGTACGTAAACTTGTGGTAATGCACATTAAAATTATTTAATATTGCAAGCTGTATGAACTTTATGCTGCAAACTTAATAAATGCAATTTTAAAGTTCATGTAAATTATAAATTTTAAAGTCTATTTAGTTCTACAAAAAACGTAAGCACACGAAAGCTATACAATTATTCAATGGAGAATGCTTTCCAGCAATAAGCGAAACACTCTAACGAAATTAATTGGAACGCTAACAGTAGTTTCTGCTACAACCGGTTGTTTAACAGGTTTCAAAACTCTGCGAACTTGAGACAAAATCTCTCTTTGCGATTATTTTCTACAAAAAATTGAAGGCTCAGGTTGTCTATTTTGTAGTGTTAAAAGCTGAATAACAAAAGTGTGAATTGGCGTAGTTAAGCAAATCCCTTATTATCCCAACCAAAGGGTAGTAGGATTATCCCTGTTATAATTCCCATAATTAAATGTGCATCTACAATCTTCACCGTGGTTACTATTTATGTAACTTAAAGAATACTAGAAGAATTTTGGTCATCCTATTTACTTATTTTTGCTCACAATAATACTTCTTTTCCCAACATTAACACATAAAAACCCCGCAGGAAAGCCCATGTCATAACCAACAACAGCAAATCATTCGGAGGACATTTCATAACAATAAATACAGTTAAAATAAACATTCTTAAAGTTACTCTTAATTACAAATTCACTGTCGGTGTGGGCACTTCGCTTGAAAAGATCGCTCCAATCGTATTGAAGTTTTATTTAGTATGCACTGAATCTTAATATACATCTTCATCACGGCTAATCATTTTGTCAATAAACATAATCAATCAATCTTGCCATGGACATGGATATTATAAATTTTCTTAAAGTGACCTTTACGTTGCTTCTACTTCTCCTTTTATGGAGATCAATAAGAACTCCACGGAAAATTTTGAAAGGTAAAAATAGAAACTAACAAAATAGTAAGTAAACGTTTTATAATGATCAATAAAGGATTAATATTTTTCCTTCACCACAAAAGACCAATTTCGTCACCAAATAATTATGAAAATTATTGACTCATTATAGCACAAACGAGAAACTTTTCTAATCAGCAAATTATTTATGCGAGTTAAATGAAGAAAGAAACGAAGCCACGAAGCATACCATAAGCATAACAAATGAGCATTTAAACGTTATGTTTTACTTTTTCCTTCAACAGCTTCTTTTTCAAATTCATTTTCTTTCCAATCTGAATCAGAACTGTGTATCAAATTGGAGGTCATTGTACAAATGTGCAGGTTGTTTTCTAGGGGTGTTTAAAATGAAAATTAGAACGACGAACAGTTTCTCTCGTTCAACCGTTTACCTGCATTTATGTGCGTCATTAGTCTCCTAATTTCCTTATCTATCATAATATTTATTGTATCATTTTTGGTTTCCTTCTATTGGATGCTGTTGAATGATCATCTGCGCGAGTATTCTCCCTACTTACTTATTAATGTATCTTCGATACATTTATGCGAATGTATTTTCTGTCCCTCTGTCACTCTGTCAGGGGCGTGTATTATAAAGGTTTACAGGCTCACAAGTTTACAAAATTGCATGCAATTTTACAAGTTTGTGTTGCATAA
>JAQFYC010007211.1:0-10856 GCA_034694165.1 Tomocerus mixtus
TCGTGCACACCGCAAATATCAACTAGTAATTTGGAAATCATGTGCTCCATTTTCCCTTGCTAAATTACGGATGCATACGCATACCTTAGCTTTACCTTCTCATTACTTAGGTACACACAAGTTATTAAATAGTTAGATGAAAATGCAAGGTAGCTAAACCCACATATGTACTCTAAGTAAGATTTCTTTGCATTGTACATACCATACTAGTTATGCTCAAGATCAAGCCAAATGCCTACTAATGTAATGAGGCAAATATTTTGCATGTCTTGTGTGTGCTTATTGCTTACTTTATTCATAATCGTGTAGGATTTTTTGGTACCAAGTTAGCCTACAAAAATTTAATCACAAAAACTCTGCTTATGACTCTAATTTGACTCTAATTAGCTTTGTGGATAATTAGGACACTGAGAACTGCCTAGTAAATTAGCAAGTAAACTTTCTCAGTAGTTGTAAAACAAAATGAACTAAAGATTTAAAGGTATAAGCTACCTAAGGTATTTATTAGAAAAAAATGGCCAAATGTCTGCTCTATAGACAATAGTGGCTAGACTAGGGCACACTTGGATGGAAATGCAACCGCAGTTTATAGACATGTAAAAATTATAATGTTCTTCATTCCTTCTGTGTATTATTGTAGGGTAAATATTAATCTATGCACTTTAATGCTGAAATGCATTTACAGATCTAAGATTCTTATAAGTATGAAATTGTTGTGGAAGGAAAAGTATGGAAGAATCTGTCCATGCATTTATTTATGATTATAATTTAAGCAAGCTTACTTGTACATATTTGTCTTGAAAACCGTTACAACCTTATTTTTGTAAAATTATTACATCCTGCCTGTTTAGTAAGAATTGGAGGAATTCAATTGTTACCACGTATCGTGTACTGCGGGAAAGAGTCGTTAGCTAACCAGAATCAATGTATCGCAATCAATGACAACATATTTATTTGAAACACTTTACTATCTGTTTACTCTCTGTATATTAAGTAGGTATGTTCATGCAATATAGGATAAGATCTTGAAAATTATGCAATTGTAACACAAATGCTTTAGTAATGAACAAATGGTTAAAATTTTCATAATCAACTTTTCCAATGAAAGTTGTCAACTTTCGATTTTATAGGTACTATTGTTTGAGAAACTCTCCTCTGGACTGGAATGGTAATGGGAACAGTAATTTATTACAATCGCATGACCAAGCTCTGTTTATAATACAGGAATTATGTTTTTGCCTGTGCTAAATTGATGGTATAATATAATTATATATACAACATGAAACGAATGTTTACTATATTATGTCGCATTTGCAGCTTTAAGTATAAGGTATGTAATAAATGTAGCGACAACATAAAGAAATCGAATGTGTGCTAATTCTGTTGACTGTATTGGATTATTTCCCATTAAACAGTTTCGCTTTGCTTACCTACAAAAGAAATGACATTAATTTGAAGGGATAAAGGAGCTTAAAGGCATGTATGAATAGATTGTCAATCATGAGTGACGTATTGACTTAAATGTAATGCAACAGCAATGTCTCGAAAAGTTCAGCTCACCGCACAGTTTTTGATTTTATTGTGATCGTACCAGGCCACAGTGACTGTTTGATAATGGCCATTATGGATTACATTATAATATGTTCTGTGAAATGTGGCGGATTGGAATTCGAATGGAAAATGGCTACATTCACACTTTAATTTGCATTGTAGGTGGTATGTATATTGTATACTTTGCTTAGAATGCTTTTTATTGTAAACAAACCATTTTTGTGTAGATAGTTTAGATATAGCAGAGCTGAAAGAGAATTTTTATAGAAATAAGTCTGATAGGAAAGTCTGACAAGAACAAGACAAGCCGAGACAAGACTGAGACTGAGATTAAAACTACAACAAATATACAACTTAATACAACACAACTAATTTGAATTGAACTACATAAAGTACATACTTAGTACAATACATAGAAGCTTCCATATACAAAATACAACTCATTCACATGACAATTACAAATGTACTCAACATATTGTAAAGCCTTATGTTGACAGACTGTAATAGTATGTATAATGTAGGTACACATATGAATATGACACTTTAATGTCAGTCAAGTCAGTGCACTGTGTTTAACTCATTTCACAAGAGAAACAGAATTTTTCTCTGTAGTTTGTAGTATACATATTTACTGCTTATCGTGTGAAACAATGAGAATATGGGAGTGAAACACTGCATTTTCAATAGAAAATATACACACCCCTACTCTTTGTAAGACGGAATCTTCTCATTTCTCATTTCTACTTTTCATTCCTCACATTTATATTACAGCTACAACTTTGTACATCTAAAGTGATTGTAAATTGCAAAGCGCATTTAAATTGATACTGTAAGGATAAAATGGAGACTAACATATGAATATGTACCATTCATTTCTTATCCTCATCAAGCCATATAAATCTAATAAACTCATGTCAAGTCTTAGAATCCTGCTTTTAGCTTGTATAATTGATGCTGGCTATAATAAAGAAATTGTAAAGGTAAGTCCTGTAGAGTAATAAAGTTCATTTCGTGCCTCATAATGTCACAACAACCATTCGCGAGTCGTGTTCATTGTTAGTGTGGCTTGAAATGAGCTTTAACCCTCATAAATTGAAATTGAAAGGGATGCTTGCTTACCTATATGGATGAATTTACGTTATTTAATAACATATAGTTATAACTATGGCTATTACATGCCTTTTTAAGGAAATTATATGTCTCTGTAGTAATAACAGACATAGAAGTTAGTGAAATGTAGACTAGGGAGCAGTAATTAGAGTTTTTGTCACACAGAAATTAGATTTATTTAGTGTTAATTGAAGCCCTGTGGTGTTTATGAGTTTATGTCTGGGAAATCATTCATGTACATGTGTATGTGTTTACTGTAAACTACGTTCTTAGAATTAAGAAGTAAACATTTATTTATGTTTCTATATATTTAGTAGTACTTATTGTACATATAGGTTATAGTAGCATAATATGTTGTTGCATTCAGAATATTATCAGAATACACTTAATAGGTTATTTTGTACTAATGCTCATGCAATGCAATGCAATGTAGCGAAATGACGTTTGCGAAACAAAGCAAAAAACTGCAACTTAAGAAATCAGCTTTAGTTAGAAAAGTTGACTTCCTCTTGTGCTGAGACTCTTAATGACATACTGATAACTTATTAGATGCAAACGTACGTAGTAAGTTAAAGTTTTAACAGAATATTTTTCTATGTAGTGAATTACATTTGAAGTACATTAGGAGTTGCACACAGCTAAATTGCGACATCCGATTCACCCATTTTTTAAAGACAGTAGTGGAAGACACGTTGTTCTTGTACTTAGAACATGCATGATAAGATGAACGCGTGTACACGTAACGAAAATTGTAATTGTGCTCATATCATGTGAGCAGAGACACAATACAACAAAAATCCCTTGTTTTTTTCTGCACATTTATTTTAATTTGCAATTTACAATTTATATTGCATTTTCCTTTTGTTTTCGTTAATATAATGGCTAGTGTACGTACAAACTGACGATGAGGATAAACACATGTAGATAAGGTAATGCAAGATGCAAGGCTATTGCACATTTAACTTCTTTTAAACTCATGTACATCTATGCAATATTCGATTACACTAAAAAGCAATATTTTTAAAATAAATGAATGAAATTGACAGATATAGGTCTCTGAAGCTTGTAAAATTGAAGAACGAGCATTACAGGGTTGCAAATTGCAAATTGCAAAGAGTACATGATGCCATCGCTATCTCATCCTCATTCATCAAATGAAAACTTAATGTAGTAACCCTGTGTGAAGACAGTATAGTACATATTAGACTATAGAGAGTATGAAGAATTAAATTATTCATGTTCATCATTCCATTATGAATGATGTTTTGTAGAGAATGGAATGAATCAAACGGATCTAATCTTAAAATAGATTGCATAATGTTATGGAAAAATAATAAATCTTCATTGAAAAATCCTTTTTTCATTACAAAGTTATTACTTACCTACATAGGCAATGGAATGGGGTAACATACATTATAGCATTATAGTAGTAACAGTTAATAGCGGCAACGACTTTGATGAATGGACAGAGACCACATTTGAAATTTTTACAATACGGACGGGTAATGTAATAATTTCCTATAAAATGATGTCAGGTATACATGACAATTCTTATTTCGTGGAAATTCAATTGTTTTTAATTCAGTTGATACGAAGTGTTTCGGTAATGAAGTTACTATTCGAATTAGAGGTGACTTGATTAGAATTGATTGTACTTTGTACCGAAATGTTCCGTACCAATACCAGCATTTTTATTTGAACCCAAATTAATTTATACTGTAAAAAAACCTCAGATTCTAAATGCGAAAATTTTTGAAAATGCATTGACCTGAATTTAGATTTTCAACAATGTGGATTCGCAAAGGTATTTTTTAGCCATATAATCCAACTTGAGGAAAAGTACCATAATTCCATAATTCTGTAGATTTAAATAAGTGCTTGTCCACTTTCTACTTCAAAGTACGATTTAGAAGCATTATTACCTGCAATATGCATGTTTGAGTTAAGAACTATCTAAAAATGCAAATGATGACAATAGGAAGCTTTTTCCGATGAGATGACATCAAATGCGGAATTAACGTCTTGCCACGTTGTTAAACCAATTGAATTCGTCACGCGTGAAATTGTCACTGTAAATCTCTTTCATACAAAGAATACAACAACACAGTTGTAGTTGCAGTACACTACGTCACTACACACTAACACAGTGAATTGAATGAAATGACATGCCTGTGAATATTTGTATTACTGAGAGTTCACGGATAAGAAAGTCTGAACAGAAACATAACAGACATATGCAATACAAAGTAGAACCCAAGCTGAGGATAAGGTAGAAGGTAGTAAGTAAGCTGGCTCAGGAGTCTTGACAAGTAAAAGGCAAAGGCAACCCAAATCTGATTCTTTCTTATAATTACATTTTCAAACATTTGACATAAACAAACAAACTAAGAAAAAGTTTAAAGATGTTACTATGTATGCTCCATGTACGTATACAAAGTACAAATGTATTGTTGTCATTTCGCATGTAGTAGTTTACTTTTAGTTAGTTTGGTACTTGTAGTAAGTACTACATACTCTTACATACAAGTCCATTTGCCCACTAACTAAAAGACTAACAAAGAAGCTTCATGAGAAACATTTAACATGTAGTAAAGAAAATCAAACCAGGCTAATCCTAGAAAACAAAGACATTTACATTATAAATTACAAGACGCAATGAGGCTGCTAGTGAATGTAAACGTGATGTGATGTAGGAATGCCAGAAATATTAAGGTATAAACTATAGGTATACCCCTGGTGTTGTCTTTTTTACAGATTTTTAATTCGTCATCTTAATTTACATGTTTTACTGAATCTGCACTAATATATTTGAAACTAGGATAGTAATATCTACTACATATATTATAAATATGTATGTGTGATACGAGATTATTCTTTTCCTGGACTGTACTAGGATTCATTTCATTTTATTTTGAACGCATGCAATTAAAACAACTTAATTTTAGAAAAGAGTGGAAAGGTAATAAATTCAGAAAAGGTTAAAAGATCCTACGGTACCTGTCTATCTGTCTTTAGAATTCGCAATAAAGTCACTAATCTTAAGATGCAGTCAACTTTAAACTGGATTAATTGACACGTTTCTTCGTGTACGAGGAATTTACCTACACACACTATACATAGAAAATATATAAATTAGTCAATGCAAAATTGCATAGCGACATTTAATTTGAGTCATTATCAATTTAAGCTTAACCCAATTTTATAAAACTAAAACTACTACAATGTAAAAGCAGCTTAAAGACATGTATGAATTGTCAATCATGAGTCGCATGAGTAGAAAATGTGTTTTCATTTTTACCCTAGGAATTTATTAAGTTATACGAGAAGATACCCATTACATAAAATCTAAAATAGCCATAGTATGCATAATAATTTTCCCAACTGGATGGCTTTGCTACAACTATTTTTGTGTACTTGTTAAACATGTTTTCTTGTTCCACTTTTAGATTGATTAGTTCGGTTTCTTCTACATTATGCACTTTACATGTTTTTCGTTTGGAAAGTGCCCTATAAACATCACTGATGCGGGAAACTGCATTAATTTCTATTAACCTTCTATTAATTGTTGACCAACATTGTTTGCTTTCCTAAACGTTGTTGTCTAGATATCTATCCTTAATTGTCGAGAAATCAGAGTTTAGCATAATATTTTTATTCGATATTAAGTTCTTATGTTAAGGACACAGGCATAACTGGTAGAACCATACTCCACTAGATATTCTTATAGGAAAATTCATTTTGAAAGCATACGTGCACTTTAGCTATTGTTTTAAAAATGAAAGCTTAACAGTAATTCTGAATCAGCACCCAGATAATATATTAATATACCTTTTGGTAATAGAGAAATGCAATTAAATGACCTATAGCGTAATTAATCCCTAAAGTGTGTTATGCATTACAGGTTTGCATATTTATTCACTCTACTAGCTCTTTTATTTACATGAAGTATAAATATAGTTCATGTTTATCGCTCAAACTAATAAAGCTAATTGCTATAATATGCAAAATCATAATACGTAACGTATAAACGTAGTTTACAGAATAATAAAACAAAGATCAATGTTTACAGGCTCTGTTATCTCTATTCTGTATTGATACAATTAAATTAGTCTATTTAATATTAGTAAAAATTCTTCTTAGCATAAATAGGGTTGTGAGTAACTTGTAACAATTCTGACGTAACAGATAAATATGAAAGCTTTCTCGAGTAAGTGCTAACTGAATGAAAAAGTGTAGCTACATACTACATGGGCAGTTAAAAATTGTTAGGCTAACATTGTTGTCTGAAAGAAAAGATAATTTTTGTTTTGAAATAAAGGCGTATGTAACACATTCCGTTAAAGTTCATAGATAGTTTGTGAAGCGTTTCTGGGTGGGCAAATTAGATGACATTGATGTTACGTTGACTTGAATTGTTGTTGTTGTTAAATCCAATTCAAATCGAACTACAACTATACCTATCTATCTATTGTGAGTAAATAAATACAAAGTGAGTTATAAAATGAGTGAACGCATTGTGCAAATTGTAAACTATCTTAACTACCCTTGTACTGCAATTTTTGTTAAGTTTTGTAAATAGCGAGTGCAAACTTTTTGTATGTTTAGCACAATAAACCAGAACATAAAACAACAATACAAATTCGCAAGTACCTACCTACAAAGAAATAAATACCTCTGGTTTGGTCTGCTATGGTCTGGCTCTGGTTTATGGATAATGTAGAAATTTTACAGGGCAAACTATAATAAACAATCCTTCATAACATAACTAATACAGATTCGCATTATCTTTACAAAGTAACACGTAAATGTACTTACTATACACACATGCCTACTACTTACTTATTGTTATTTCAGACTTATAGTCATACCTTTACTTGCGTATGTTTGGAAATACTAACTATAAGTAAATATAATATACAAAATTTATTATAATATGTATAGTATATTTATTATATATAATTTAATGTGTGTATTTATATGAAAGCGAAAGAGTTGAGTTGTGATGTGATGTGGCGCCTCGTCGAACTCATAACATATTATATTTATGATGGGACCGGAGCAGAAGGCTTAAATAAGGAGATAACTCAGGACTATGACTCAACTAAAATACAATACAGATAAAATGATGTATATTCTTTTCTGTCTGCTGTATGTGAATCTCCATTTAGACTAAATAGTTAGCTTAGAGTAGGAGAATAAGTTCTGAAGTAACTAGAGTTAAAGTTAGAGGCGAAGCCAAGCCAACGCCGAAGGAGCTGAAAGTTTCGGCATGAGCGAGTTTCCGTAACGTTATTTTGTCTTCAGTTTTAGCCTAACCCATGCAAAGCCATGCCAAGCCAAGCTAAAATCAAGGCAAGGCTAGGCAAAAGAAGACAAGACAGGTGAGCAGCTTATTGTTAGTAAAGTAAAATAAGTAAAGGAAGGCAAATTGTATGTTCTTTACTATTACTACTTTGGCTTCCTTCCTTCATCTACAATGTATATGTAGTAGTCACACAGGATTCCCTAATTCTAGATGTTGGCTACCACTTTTCTTTTGATACTCTTTACGATAATTCTTTAATAAATGTTGCCAAAAATATTCGTTTTCTACTCCATAATTTGTCAATTCAATTTACTGTCACATTTAAGTGAATCTATCTATGTTTTAAATAAGATGTACTGAAACTCAGTAAGACGATTTCAGAGATCCTTCGAAAAATCTAACCCAATTAGCTTTTTCGTCCTAAAACAATGTCCCACAATTTTTTGGATATGTATTGAAAGCTTCCCAAAATGAAAAATTAATTTTCATTTTTGGATATTGATTTGGTACATTTTAATAAAGTAAGATTTATTAAAACAATGAAGAAATTTTTCGTAGTACCCACTAACATCCATAATTTTAGGTTTATAGCTAAAAGTGGATAAGGATGACCACAAACTTGATAAGTAAGTAGGCCCAAGGGTACAGCAGGTCTGCAGCATATACAATATGCTGAAACGTCAATTGAATACACAATCTCTGGTTTGCAGGTATGCCCTCGTACTATGGCCTGGCCTTTCCTCCCTATATTAGTGATATTCGCATCCTTGTATTACCTAATGCTTAACCCTGTTATAATACTTATTATAGTATTATGGCATTTGTAACCTATAAGGATTCTTTTAATGTCTATGCTCTTTCTTTCAAGATTCATCTTTCCCAATGCTGACGATGAGTTTATTGTCTACTACTTTCCTGTAATGTGTATGTGCACATTCTGTCTTAAAGTTCAGCCAGCGAGTGAGTTTGAGTTCAAATCACAAAACTATCTACATTTATACTTGGATTATGTATATTTCTCCATCTACTTATCTCATGCATAGTTTTTCACTTCTCACCTGTTCGGCTTGTCTGGCTAATGTATTTTTAGGTATTTATGGAATGCAGTGACTTGGTAGTTGACTGATAGTAAGTAACTAGGCAGACTTGGGCTTTACAGTGACTGTGCTGTGGCTCCTTTTTACAATCGTACTTAGTCCAGCCAATTACACTTTCAATTCAATAGAATTTTACTATTTTTTAAAGCCCTTCCCGGTTTTCCTTCCCTTTATGTAAAAAAGAAGAAAGCTTACCCATCCTATCAGTAGTACATGCGTTTGCACACAAAATACACAGAACAAACTCATATAAAGTGGAAACCCATTATCAGTTTATAAATAACCTAACTTTCAACTAAATTTTATGACTAGCATTTATAAATGGATACTTACTATTGAACTAGCCTTTTTATTAGTAGCTTAATATGCCATTGTGGACTGTGGACACATGCATAGCATGCATGCTTTATGCATTTAATGCATATTATACATAGAAAAAGTAATGTATATGAAAATGCACAGAAAATTCATTGATTGCACTTAAGTATGCGACTGCGAGCACGAAGATAATATAAACAGGCTTAATTTTTAAGAAAAACATCCTTAACAAACCATTACCTCTGAATGCCCAATTAAGCTATAAATCAGCAACTTACAATCATTCAACTCTGTACGTGCCACATTTTTAACTGTCTCAATCAAGTTATCTTTTCTCCAGTGAAGGAGATTTTTCCAGCACTAATATCTACTACTCCTAACTTTCTACAACATTTTTACGACTACAGATCTGCAATTTTATGAACTAATGTAATTTCAAGATCATTAGTGATATTGTAGTTAAACCTTGCTAATTTAAGGTCTATAACAAGGTATGATGTGCAAATAAATTATATTGATATCTACATATTTTCAGACATATACTTACAGATAATGCTTAATAAGTAATAAATTGTAGGCTTTGCATTGCCCCATTTTTAAGGATTTACTGGTTTGATAATACAAATACCTACATGATTGCATGACATGGACTACTAATGGAATTCATTACGTAGTTCCTTCTGCCCGACTGAGACTGAGACACATGTATGTGTCGGTGCTTTTTTAATGATTACATATGGTATTATGATTGTGGTATGATTATCTCAGTCCTTTATAAGCTTTTCCCAAAATTACATTACAATTAATCGAAGTGGTACGATAAAATTCCACTGATGTTGGCTAATACTAAATACTTAGCAGGTACATGTTTATCTAATTTAAGCTAATGCTTTTATTTGATTTAATCTTACTCCTACTATGTGTATCTACGGCTTTGTAAATTGTCCGATTACCTTGAACAAATTCGGTCAAACGAGTTGCCACGCTACATGCAGTTATATATTTATATGTAATGCAAATTGAAACGTGTGCGACCTATTTAATACTCCTGCTAATTACGATGTTATTTCAAAACTTTTGAAAAACTTAAAGCCCCATGAAGTCAAAGGTCAAGATAGTAGCAGACATAGTAATTGTAAGTACTAGAAGATTACTTGCTTCATTCCTTAATGAATAATGCATGAATATAAATGAAGAGCAGAAGACATAGCTACCTGAACCTGAGAATGCTAACAATAAGCAAATAAGTCAACGGGAAACAGAAATAAGATGTAGATGTAGTATATAGTCAGTGAATCGTAAATATTTCTACTAAATACATAGAATTATCCATTAGGCACTTGTGTTCGGTTTGCGGAAGATATCTTACGCAGGAAGAAAGCGGACACGGAAAGAATCAAATTGCGTACATACCGCGTTGTCGTTCTGTGAAGACGAAGTCATAAACACTTGTACTCTACTTTAAAAAAGACAAA
>JAQFYC010007212.1:0-10855 GCA_034694165.1 Tomocerus mixtus
ATTATCGCTTTATTCGCACTATTTGCATTACTTCGCGGGAAACTAATGCACACTGAAAATAAACGAGGAGAGCGAATATTTAGATACACCATGAAAATAATACTAAACTATTACATTACCCTTCTATTAGCACATGTGTAAATAATTGCTAAAAATAAATTGTACAATGTAATATCTTCTGTACAACACAGAAGATCTTACAGTATCCAGCTGATGTAGCACTTAAAAAATTGACGAGACGCTAAGCAATGAGTATTAACTCTCTAATTGTCCAGGATTTACTAATTATTAATACAGACCAATAAAGCCTGCATAACTTAACTCCACATTACGCGTCCAGAATTAAATAACCTAATGGAGAGGCATAGTAATAAATAATTAGAGATAACTATAACGAGGCTATCTAATATAATATGAACTTCTTATCTGTCGTTTTTGCCTATGAATGCATCATATATTTACAATATACAGATTTGCCAAACCTGTTAGATATTGTACCTATTATGAATGTACGTTATATATTTTCTTTCAATACCTACACCTAAATCACTTTGCTTTTACATTTATAGCATTCAGATTAGTTGTGAACATTGCAATTGCAATACTTAAGTTAAGTATTTAGTAATATATGTGATTCAGGTTCAGAATCCGGCTTCGTGAGCCAGTAATGGTAAGTTGCATGCAACTACTACTGTACTGTGTATGTGAAGCCTGAAGAATAAAGTAAATACATTTGAAATGCAAATAGGATGCCTCGCAATCGCTTTAATTACACAACTAACTACGTAATAATAAATAAAGATATCTCTCTGCCCCGAATATGTGTGCTTTCTATTATTCTATTTCTATCGCTGATCATTATACATACTACTGTACAGATAATTATAACCGTATCCAAACAAATTAAATAGACTGCATCTCACATCTGTTCTAATTTATTACTTGCTCGACGATTGTCATGTCCCATTCGTCAACTTGTTCAACAATATCGATTAGTTTTATTTTTAAATTACTTATTTCAGATAATATGCAACGGAAATGCATATATGTACTAACTAAACAAAAAATAAGTGCTGAATTTTAATGCTTAGAATGCAAAAATGAAAATGTAATTTGAACATGACTTGTTCGTCTGGCTTCTGGAGATGTTTTTTATGGATGAATTTGTCCATGACAGTTTGTGCTATTTAATCTGTTGTCTGTATTTGTATATATTTCCGTCATTCTATAGTATAACTAAATAACTGGATCGGGAGTTTGTGTGCTACAAAATAATGCAGTCAGTAGCAATTGGACAGTAATTGCTGTTATCCAAAGATAATTGCAAAAGTAACAGATCATTATTACATTATAAAAGCATCAAAGTGTGTAATGAAACGATTCATTACACACTTGATGATTTTTCTACTTTGTTGGTTTACCTGTTTTCAAGTTCCTTAAAGACTACGCAGGGCAAGATTTTGTTTCTCTGATAACTTGAATTGACTAGTGTGTTACTGAGAATTCTCTTCAAACTTGCCAAAAGTTTAGACAAGTTATCACATCAGCATAATATGTATATGGTAGTATATCTCCACTTCAATTATTATCTTTAGAATTCCAGCTGTAGAATGTAATGTAATCTTCTTAAACCCGAGCCCGACTATCCGATCCTAGGTATTATATCTTCTTTTCTCCGAGGAAACATTTTTATAATTGGGCTATGCTAACCTGCAAATTAGAAATTACAATAAAATCATTAAAAATCTTTCACCATCATTCATAAATCATAAAGATAACAGCACAAAAATTATAAAAGTCCCAACGACATAATGCTAAAAACTACCAATATTATTTACAAAATTATTTACAAATTGAATACGCAAAACTTTCATTCTAAACTAAATAATACACACTTATAGTTTTGGATTGAATGTACTTGACAGTATGACAAAACACAATATAAAGATTATAGCTGAAATGAAACTGAACAAATCGAAGCTTTTTGAATTTGAATAATTTCTATAAAAATTAAGCCCAAAACAATACAGAAAATCAAAATTTTCTGATAATCCGATTCTACTGTCTGATTTTCCGACTGAATCTTGTAGAAGCATCATTTTCTTTTAATAAACAATACGTCATACGTTCAAGCTTAAATTATCGGCGACGAAGAGGTAAAGTTAAATTGCGAAAATAATTACGATTACGAAATATGAATTATTTTATAATTGGCTGCTAATTATCTTACCAAATAGTAGATACGAACTTTCGACGTTTTTTTAGGTCACAAGAACAGTGTCAGGGTGTGGAGTGCTGAGGAGGTCGATAGGCTGATCACAATTTTCACAATCTTTTCAATGATTTTTCTTCCGAAAACGATTTTCCGCTAATTTTCCGCTATAATAACTTGTTGCTCGTGAGTGAGACTCAGACTGCAGCTGACTGATCTGATGTGCTCCTTCCAATAATCCAAAAGTATGTTGTTTGTAGGCCTAAATACAACAGTAGAGTATCCGACATTTAGCATAATTTATGTAACATACATACTACGACATTATCTTGCACTATATGTAGCTATGCTGTATATATATTTAATTGCTAGTTTGCTTTACCTGGTCCAATGTCCAATAAGGATAAAAAGAAGTTAACAATCAATAAAGTTTGAATGTAAAAAAGGCCGGTTAGCTTACGAACGAGAAGAATTGTCAAATCGAATCGGCAAGCAAATCGGCAAACTTTAGTGCAAGCTCTAAAATCCTTGTTGTCGGCGGGGTTTTCAACAGATCTGCTAAAGAAATCATTTATTATTGCAACTATTACTGATTACAGAATAAATTGTTACATCGTAAAAATTAATTCAATCTTCAATTAATCTGTCAAGCTTCTTTGTGATCCAGAAAGGAATACTCTACCTTCTACCTACCTGTTGTACCCGAAGGTCAACACAGGTCAAATATCCGCCGAGCGACTCAAGAGGATTGCTCTTTCATCTTTTAAAACCAAATCGGGGACCGGTTAGCAAAGACTTGTCTTTTCTTTCTTCAGTCACTTACTGTACTTAAATATAAATACTTGTATTAAAAAAGGATCTTAATTCTTTTATAATAGACGTTTTCCGGCTAATTGGCAGCTGCTATTATTTTGAAATCGGCGCCACTTTTGCTAATTCTCTGTCCCAACTTGTAGTACTTCTTTGTTGTTTTGGCAATAGAATTTAAAGAATTCAAAGTAAAAGGAAAATTTTCCAATTTGAAAAACTTTGATTCTATTGCCAAAACAACAAAGAAGTACTACAAGTTGGGACAGAAAATTACAAAAGTGGCGCCGATTTCAAAATAATAGCAGCTGCCAATTAGTCGGAAAACGTCTATTTGTCTAATTTATTGGGGACAGACGGCAGAGACAGGAAATAGGATAATATGTAGAACAAAATAGTGCTTTCACTACTTTCTCCGTCGAATTTTCTTGAATAGCATGAACCTGCACTTTTGGCAGTTTCACAAGCAAATCAGGAACAATTTTGAACTTTAATTTCACAACAATTTTATATTTTTGTTATTAATTTATGATGATAAAGATGTTACCATTTTTTCAGGCTGGTATGTAAATAAACCCAACCCCACATTTGAAATTTGAAAAACCTGGCATTTCTGGAAATACTTGTTCATCCGTTCCAGTATTTCCATTTTTCGTTAAATTATATCTGGATCAGTAGCGAGTTACATAGTAAGGCTGCTTATTGCTTACTGGCCAAACCTACTGAAATTGAAAGCATAGTACAAAATATGTTTTCTGTTTTGCCATTGATAATTTTATCTGGTAATAATGTACAACGTACACTTCAAAGGTGAAAGTAGAAAAAACTGGGGAAAGTAGTATATTGGTTTAGACTAGGATTATAGACCAATTAGACGTCCACCAATGTGTGGTTTACTTTATGTCTACAGAATATTTATCACAAATAATCGCAAATATTTATTTGAAAGTTTAATTTTATTTTTAGTTGGGAACCTACCACCCCCAGTTTAATTGTCGTCTTCAAACAATACCGACCGACCTTGAAATGTTACCTGCACTGTGGATTATGTTAAGAGCGTATGCACCTTATATTACACTTCCGGTTGCAGCATTAGTTGGTGTCGTTGGATATAATTTGGAAAATATTTTAAGTGATAAATACACTCCATTCAAGCCCAGCATAGAAGAACAAAGGGACGAGCGTCGTCTGAAGGAATTATCGAGCAATGAGAATATAGCTGTCGATTCTTTGGCGGACAAGAAATTCGTTCCTAAGTCTATTTTTGAAAGAAATATGTCCCCTCAGTTAGTAAAGTAACTAGTACAAACATAACCTTTTGTAGCTACTTCGTTATTTTGACGCGTTCTGTGTCGTTTAAAAGTAAGCTAAAAATTAAAATGTTTCTATTGGCAAATTACATTTTTTTTAATATGTATAAATTAAACCCTAAGCTATTAACAAAAGTTTAACTGCTGATGACTACTTTCAATTTTCAGAGAAACTGCGTGCGATTTATTGTAAAATATTGTGTACAGATGAATTCCTGAGTCACCATTTTCTTCTACGCAATAGTAAGTAGCAGTTATTAAACCTTTATCTTTCTCTGTGAAAAACGGATGTAATTGACAATACGATAAAGTATATTTAAATGTATTGATAATCATTATATTGTTAAATATTTGATTCAAATCAATTATGACTGAGTTCTAAAGATTATTAGATATTAGCTACCTCGTAAACTTGTATATAGCTATATACCTACCAATTTATATGTAGATAATATGATGCATATATTATGGAACAGTAAAATTGTACCGAAATAGATTACCAAACTGATTATTTTACACAATATTATTTAAATCCATTCATAATTGATGAGTTAGTGAGTTTAATAGCATGGCACGGATCTGTTGTAGCATCAGCGAATTTGTGATGATCTTTCAGGGAAAGAGAGTAAAATTCGTGTAATGGTTAAGATTGTCTTAGTTTGTGTGGGAAAAGTAGAAGGAAGCCTAATTCTGTTTTTGGATTTCTATAAATATTTCAATAAAAGAATTACTTTTGGAATTTTAGCACACTAGTAACTCCAAAATGTAGAAATAACTTGCCATTAAACGAGTATGAATTTTATACGTAAGCCATAGTCTATTCGTGTTTCTCTTTAGGTCAGGTAAGTCTGTAGGTTGGATGCTGGTCTACTATGAAGGACTTTCTATCGACGGACAATTTATAGAACATAAACAGGAGAAACATGCTAAATTGTACTATTCATTTTAATGGTGTTTTATATGCCAAATAAATGAAATTTGTAATGTATCTGCTGTAGTTCTTTTTATTTGAAGTAGTTCGAGTCTTGGGCTACTAGATACATGTACTGTAGTAGAAATGAATCAGATAATGGTGTAGTTGCTAATAATAATTAAAATTGAATAGCAATGGCGATAATGTATTATAAATAGTATGCAGATGAAGATTAAGTTACAAACTAAAAAATAGAAAAAATCACTGTTTAGACAAACTGAAGTGTAATTTATTATTTATTTTGATTGCTGTAATTTTTGAATCTTAGCTTTAATTAGTGTACAAGAAAGCCCAATTATAATTATTATACTGAACTAATTAATTATAAATACAAATTAGTGTGATATCGAGTTCGCTTCAGGCGCCCGATAGGTAGTCTCACACGCTCATTTTTAGTAAGAGCTGACAATGAGTGTGTATGAGAAAGCATAGCTGTCGTAGTCGTAGTTTTATACGCTATGCCACTACTTCGAAACATTTTCTAAACACGTAATTAAATACAATCCTCATTCATACACAATATACCTGGCTAAGGTAATTCTTATTGTAGGTAAAGGTTCACTTTATACTGCATGCAATGCAAGGTACTTCGGGAAGGCTATGATAAATAAGGTACGCATATGGGAATACATTTTCCAAGTTAATTTAGGTATCTTTATCCATTTTGAGATTTCTACATCAGATCGTTTAATAGTTGATAGTTGTTTCTTAATTAAAATTAACTGTATTATACTTAGCGATAAGTTTCTAAATGGCGTAAATGGGTAAATATATACATAGGCTGTTTTGGAGAAAATTAATGAATATCAGAATTCCTATGCAGATCTAAGTTAATGTAGGTATGTATATTTGTATTATATACATTATGTTATTCAATATAAAGTCTACTGCGGCAGTTTACATAAAATAATATTATTGCAGTCGAACGGTATACTGTATTTCTGTTTATAGATTTTTTTATATTATTTATCGATAAAAATAGCTTAATTATGGTAATTGAGATACATTTTCCGTCAAGGTATGTAATATTATGTAATATGATATAATAGTATTATAAGTCATAACAAGTAATGCAAAATGTAAAATATTTGAAAACAAAATTATAGGGAAGGTCGTATGTGGCCCTTGAGTTTCAGTCTATAGGCACCAACTTCTTCCAATGTCAATAACCTCTTGGAAAACAATGTTCATAGCTCCTGAGTAAACAAGACACCTCTTTCCCAAAAGGGTTGACGAGCCAAGGTGACGCTGAATGATCATGTCGGCCTTCTGCCCTTTGAAAATGTTTTCCACTTTGAAGCACATTTGTCCATCGTCTGCACAGCAGAACATACTAGCGTTTGAACTATCATCCTCAATCACATTTTGATTAACAACAATTTTAGGGAGGGTATGACTCAGGCCTGTGAAATGGTCTATTAGGGTCACTCTGTAGTACTCTGAGCTTTTGGACACTTGTTGGTCTTCAGGTTTAACCTCATTGTTATTTTGCTCAATAGGAATAGGAGGAGTTACTCTTTCCCCGAACAAACTATAATTAGACTCGTCTTCCGTATGGATATTTCCTTGAAACCAAGAGTGATCTTCGGCAAAGCAGAGGTGTGCCAAGCCTTGAGCTTCAACTTGATCAATTCTGGTGCTGGAGAGATGCGCTCTCTTCCTTCGGATAATTGGCAGCGGCATCCTGTAGTTTGGAGTTTGCTTCTTCTGCTGTTGCTCTTGCTGTTGATTTAAAATTGACAATGTGTCCAACATTCCTTCCTTACTGTATTGTACTGATGGAGATTTGGAAGATTACCAAATAATATATTTAGAGTTCTCCGTTAATGACTTCGCTTATTAATTTCTTACAAAGTTCCAAGTTTTGTAATGTAGGCAAACTGCTCTGGATTGGATTCTTAGAAATTAGGGGGGTAAATGGCCTTAGCAAGTAGTGTAAAGAGATATCGATGTAAATGTTCTTCCTTAACTTAAGCTTTGTCGGTATAGGGGTATGTAGGTACAGAACAATATTTGAGAAGGAGGAAAAGATTAGACAAGAATGCTCTTCTTGAGACGATTATTATGTGAATGAAACTCTTCTGGTTATGATTTTAGCTGTAGGGATATGACTCGACTTTTATGTAAGCTGAAATTGTTTGATTCAGGATAAAGAATTGCCGACACACTGAAAGTATTAAATAACATGTGAAGGGAGCCTGTGATGTGATGTGATCTTATTTATCCTGAGAGGACAGGACAAGATCTATTTTTTTCTCCTGCGTAGCAACAGTGGTAGACAAGTTGGAGTCGGTGTCTCTTCTAGACACAGATCAAGATATGTATGTAGGTCCGTTCTGCTCTGCTTACTTAGAACTTCTGCTTACTTGTGATGTGATGTGATCATTCATGAATCCCCTTAAAGAGTTCAATCGTTCAGTTCAGTCCTGCAGTCTGTAAAACCAAAGAATTATTACTGAAATTAATCTTTTAGGAATGTACATATATATAATGTATAGGAAGTAGTACATGTAGATTCATAGCTTCACACACAATATATTGATGTCAATAATTCTCATGTATGTATGTGTGTGTTGTGGATGTGGAATTGAATGGAATTGTACTACGTAATTCTTAACTGCGGTCTGTGTACCAATTGTTGGTGTACATAAATGTTTACTCTCACCAATTCCGTTTCATCATCCTGTTTTTTGTTTACCTCGCATGAAACTTTGTACTTTTCCTAAGCCGAGGGCCAAAAGAATCCACGTGGCTCAAGGATCCTGGATCCTAATGTACAGATGCTGTACTTATGCACTCTATTCTATAGGTATATGTAACTTTGACATTCCCTTTTCTAGCACGAAACGTGTTTACTTAGGGAACTCATTGTCATTGAGAATTTAAGCAGGTACGCAGTACGTATAGGTAGACTGAATAATCAGAGTTATTTCTGTTTTATTCCATGTTTACATACAGTTATTGAATGTATCTGTACTTGATTACTTAAATCAGTACACTGCAAATAGCATTTATTATGATAAATTATGTTACCTAAATTATTATCTATCATTATGATTAAAGCTCAGACAGATTGGGATAACAATAACACTACAGAAGAATACACATCTGTAGTTGTTGTGTTTTCATGAAGGTACATAGATTGTTATTCCTCTGTAGGATGAAATACAGGTAATATCGTCGGGGCAGATTTCTTACCTTTACATCATATACATTCATACATGCATTTACATTATGTAGACTCACAATGAAGTTCAAACCGTACAATAACAAAACACCTTTCTTATAAACACTTGTTTCATCTGAATAAGGACTGGATTTTATGGACTATGAACCTTGTCTTCATAACAATATCAACAATAACTTAAATCTCATCTCATGTACAGCGAATGCTAGGGACGTATCAAGGAATTTTTCCATTTGTAAAATACGTTTCGTGTCTATGTACCTACATGTTTACATGTCAACTATATTTAAACAAATAAATACGATCTGAACTGTTAATTTATAATTGTAATTAGCAAATGGCACAGTGTGTCTGATCTAGTGATCAACAACAATATATTTATTTATTAATGAACAAATTCATTTATACATAGTAAATACAGTTAACCTACTACTTTGTTCATATTAGGTAAATACGTATCATTCAAATATCCATCCTTGGTTAAATACTATAGTTATGTCTTGTGTTTACAAGGAGTCCTTTTAAAAATAGTGTTTTAAGTAGAATACGAAAGTAAGGAGGAGGAAAGTTACATAAATGCGTACATGCTCAAATCTAAAGAGTTAAAGTAATTTATGTGTAGTTGTTATGCAGAGAATCTTAAAGAATAGTCTAAGGTCCGAAGTCCAAAATCCATTGACTACAGTAAGTAACTAACATAATAATAAGATCTATAAGGGGATCTCTATACATGGGCTTCTAGCAGCGTATAAGGTGTAACTACTGTAATCTTAAAGAAACTTGCAGTTAAAGAAAGACTTAAAAATGTAAGTTGTTCTGAGCTCTCGATAACATTTATACAATACTATACACCTTTCCGAGGTCTATAGCGATAAGAGCAACTATTTATAATATTACTTACACTATATGTGCATTCACTTATATGAACCTAAATAAATTGCGATTTGAGTTAGAAGTGTTAGTAGGCAATAAATTAATTTGCAATCGTGATTTTGTTAACTAATTCACAGTACAGTAGTGCACAAAGAAAGATAACCTTCAAAACGCAAAGAGATTTCACTTACGAGATGCCACACCTTGTATTTGCATAATATTATTGCAAAAGTACCTAATCATTTTAACTATAAGAACATAGTACATACAGAATATTGATTACAGTACCCTGTTTTGAAGCCTCACATGGGAAAATGTAAATAAAATTCATCTGAAGATGCTAAAAATGCAAACTGACTAAAAGTGCATGTTGTTCGTAACGTAACGTTAATTGAAATCGATTTCAGAGTGTGACTGAATGTAAATAATATGGGCTGATCTAATTTTCGAGGAAGCCTGAAGAGAGATTGTCTGATACCTACACGCGTGGCTATTTTTAGAACGCGTGGGCTAATTTTGTTAATTTGAACGATTTGCTTACTTTACTAGTTAATTCAAAAGTGTTTCCCTGTGCGTGATATTTGCATACAACTGTGTTAAGTAGTGTTAACTCATTTATAAGATGACTCTGACACGAGTCAGTAAGCGTACTTATTCATACACATGAATACATCTATGTAGTTAACATATTTATATAGCTACATAATATATGTATGTACATATATTTGCAAACGAATTCTGCTAATCCCTATACCGAAAGAATAACCTTTTATTCTGTTACTAAATACATTTGAAAGTTGCTACATTTGCTACTTTTAAGTGAAAAGGATTAAGCAGGTTTTTATTTTAATGCTGATTAATTTGGTTACAGATAATTAACAAGATTGAAAAATGTGACTCGTAGGGAATTATTATGCAATTACAATTACGTACTAACATATAGAAGATTATAAAATTAGCACGGAGACCTATATATTACGTAAAAGTATTTAGGTCTAGTTATAGGTATTGTGGAGCTGTCATAAATATTGACATAAATCTTCACACAGTTGTAATTTAATCTAGCCATCCATCCGAGGATGTTGTATGCATAAAAATGGGCCATACAGACATTCTAAAGTATAGTTGGTAATAAAAAGAGATTTGAAGCAATCTGGAACGGAATGGATTTTTAAATCAGTTGCCTAGAGGTTAAGCTCAATGTCAGGGCTATATGCTATAATTACTTATGTATTTACATATTAAATAACAGACTATGTTCATATATCTATATGTAGGGTAAAAATAAGTACCTACTTTATAGGCGGTGGTCTGGTGACAATATGTATGAAATTATATAGAACCTACACAGAGTGCTTAAAGTTGTAGTTTAGTATTTATGTTCGTCATTAGCGCTCATAAATATTGTTAGGGATAGCGATTATCAATTTTATGTTGCAAATTAATAACCCATAGATTACAGATAACATGCACTAATCTGTGCATCATATTCT
>JAQFYC010007213.1:0-10850 GCA_034694165.1 Tomocerus mixtus
AAATGTATAATAGTATGCACATAGTGAAAGTTTGAGAAAGTATTAGCAACAGTAGATTGAACACTGAGAAAGTTTGCAATGAGTAGGTAATGAATGTACAATTGTATAGAGATATAGAGCAAATTATTGGTATCGACTGGTGTGGTACCAGCCAAGGTGCGTCAAATTGTGGCTACTCTAGTATAAATATACCTAGTATATGCATATATAATAAAGTTGTGCATTCTACATTGTACTCAGTTGGAAATTTGTACAGGTAAGTAATATTTATCCACAAGGAATGCAGTATAATATATTGAAAACTCATTCACCTTGTTTTTGACGACTCCGATGCAGCTTCTGGTGAAAATTCGATGAACACGGTAAGTTTTAGCAAACATTGCCCCAAACGCAAGAGAAAATCCCATGGCAAGCAAGTAAGCCCGAATCTGAATACACACAGAGAGAAAGAAAGGAACACACAATAATGATGGGCAAGTTGAAGAATAGTAGAAAAGGACGACACAAACATTTCACGGACCAACTATCCCTTTATTGTATTCATTCTTTAGAAAACCTCCTGTGTATGCATTTCATACATCATTGACTTAGCGTTCTTAAGCTTTTATTTGGCAGAACAGAATAAAAGGTTTTATCTCTTCTTCTACCATATGTATATACTTAATAGAACTCTTGCATGAAATCACAAAGCAATCGGCAATGTTAAATATCTTTTATCTCCACCGTCTCCTTAAATAACATTGCACATACATAGCAGCAGATTCTGGATCATTGTTATACTTTGCCTACATAAGTATTGCTGTGTACCGTACGTACGTACACTGTACAACTGCTAAATCCCATTTGCATAGTTAGATTACAGAACGCAGACCTGAGCACAAACACAAAATTCCACAAAATCTCAACTTTTTGTTCATAAACGTAAAGAAATTGGTTTGTTTGAAGACTTAGTAATACACGAAGTAATACCCTTGCTACGATAATCAAAATATTCGGAAAAGCCAAAAGCTCTTACGTTACTCTTCCTACGAGTACAACAATACGTTGCATAAGTCAGGAGCAGAATAAAAACTATAAGCAGCACAAGCTATCAAAGCAATACATGTGCTTTATCTTTCTTTCTCCGTTTCATTTGAGAAGTATCAGTATCTTATTTTTGCTAACCGATATCTTTGACCTCATAAATAATTGACATTTGCCACATAAATACCTTGCTGCCTTCGTTTCTCACAAATCAAAATCCAACCTTTGTTTTTGGATCTACTTGTCCTCGCAAAAAAGCTGTATGTACTTACTGGACAACATTAAAAGAGATGGAAACACAGATTAAACATGTATGCGTCATTATATCACCACTACTGCGTGTAGGGTTGAGCATACAGTACTTACGGGGACCACAAACTTTTAATTTTCGTGTATGACGAAAGTAGAGTAAATCTAATTTATTGTTTTTCTGTATTTTTGCAAACTCAAGAACCGTAGTGTAGGCAGTATTGGAATACCTTCTGCATGCGGGAATGAATACAGACCCTTGCAAATTGTTTGATCCCCTTATACAAAAAAAATCTTACCGTGCAAACATAAGCAAAATGAGTTCCGTCCGGTTCAGGTCCAAAATCAGCCCCCAATAAAATTACAGATACATAGGCAAAAATGCAGCCTATGATTACCATATTGTTAAGGCGAGGGCTGGATAACTTGATATATCTAGCAAATGAAAAAATTCAATCAAGTTTTTACATTTTATTTGTTTTACCACAACGTATAACCGATTCTACATCTACGAAGCAGCATATTATATGTATTATGCCAAGTAAAAATTGCAATATTATATAGACTTGAAAAGACTAATAATAATAGTATAAGTTATTGTGAAGATGACTATTTAAGAGACAGTAGGAAAGTTTCAGAAATCATTAAATGAGATACTATACTATGTATTGTTCTCGTTTATTAGAGTTGAGATACTGCAGATAATATAATGTAATAGGATGTAATGGTTATGAGATTGAACTGTTAGGGTTATAAATCTACTTTGTCGTAATACGTACGTACTTGAGCTTTCGATGGTAAAGATTAAAGGCAAGAAAGGCAACCGCCAACACAATTCCTAGAGAAGCCATAGCTGCCACAATTATGTATAAAGAACTCTCCACTCGAATGAGCTTAATGCGGAATTCTCTGCGGGCAATCGGCACTTGATTTCCGTCCCATCGAATCTTATTACAGTTCGAACAGCTAAAATTCAGCAATGACTCTTTCGGGTGAAACAATCCCACCGATGTCATATTTCCGTCTAAAACAAAACCTCAGTCAACAAACTTATCTTCATATCTATCACAGGCATAGGTACACTACATAATAAAGGCATATACAATAATGCTAACTATAAATATTATGTGTAGCAAGTAGTACAATAATTTCTCTTGTACCTTGTATTTGCATAAATGAAGTTATTCCCACTCGATCGGAGCCTTCGAAAGATATTGGACCCTAAAATTAGTTATATACAAGAAAGCAATCGACACTTTATTAGCATGGATTTATTTAGAAAAATTAGGGCTATTGTTGGTGTTATTTAGCATTAGTTTCATTAGAAAGGATACACCCACTTACAGATATCCCATTAAAATTTAAGTTCTCAATCTCATCTCGGAGTTTACTAGAAAAATTGTAGTCATTGTAGTCAAAATCCTCTAAACTGTAATTGTACTTTTTGTGAACTTGTTGAAGACCAAGGGCAACACTCCACACAGCATCGTATGTCTCCGGAGCAAATGGACTTTCGTCCGAGATATTGTTAACGCGAAGTTTTAATTTGAATGAGCTTGTTGTCTAAATATAGAATTAATATGTACATACATGATGACCAGTCCTAACTACAGTAAATACTCGTATAAGTAAGCTATTTGTACCATTTTGGATATAGACTCTCGATTTGTCCCTAAAACGTTATATCTGTCCACAACGAAAGTATTTTCAACTGCTTTCTTCAGTTGATGATGACCACATTCAAGTTTGTGAGCTGACTTCACCCCTGTCATCGAATTGGTTGTCCATATCAATGAAAGCGTTTCATTTTTAGTTGCGCTTGAACTATTAGAATTTGGCCCCTTTTCATTACTTGAGCTAATTTTCCACCAGTCCGTTTCTGGCTTCCCAATCAAAATCCATACAAAGTCGCTGCCAAACATTTCCTGTAGATAAACCTGAAAGTGTCCAAATCAATTGAAACATTGGATGATTATTTTCTTACGATTTAAAATCCAGTGTTTCTTATGCAACATTATGTGCATGTATGCGTGGAATTTAGAAATAAAACAGCAATTTAGCTTTTGTACAGATCTACTATATAGGACAATGTACAAAAAAGAACCAGAAGGATCTCCAAAAATTTTCCTTCCAATAATGTGCTTTAAATAGCTATAAATGTTGTAGTAAGAGAAAGTTTCAATCTCACTGTGATACCATACGTAGTGAGTAGTGTACTTCGGTATTTATGGTAAGCTTTCAAAGGTCTTTGGAAGGAAATTCAAGCCGCACTCGAAGCCCGCATTGAAGTTTGTTTGCTTTTTATTAGGTTAAGTTAATACGCTATACGAAGTGGCAGCATGCGATGTTCTGTCCGAGGTGATTTTAAGTATGTGGTATTCAGTCCGGGGTGATTTTCCTTCCTAGATCGTTTTCAAAATGGTTTTTTGCGAAGCTGGAAATTTTTATAAGGGTTGGACCTTTTTCGAGCTACCCTGTCCAAATACTGATAGTTGTAAGTAATTATTATAGAATAGAGATAAATAGTACCTCACAAAATATAAGTGGGGCAACATCTGGACCAAAGTTTGCGATTATTATTCTTGAGTCCAGTTCCTGTAATTAGAATTTCATACCAATACAAAGACCATTAATTACTAACGAAGATTATCTAGACAGGTAAGGATTCTACGTTATACCCCAATATCGACATTTATGCATTTCACATAGAAAATATGTACCGAAGTCAACCTACCTTCTATGCCAACAATATAATGAATTGAACCCATGCTCGCATTAGTACTTGTGTATGAATTGTACATTCAGAATGTAAAAAAGTCCTTTCCATTTATTCGTTTATCATTTGTCATAATATAATTTAGCACCCGATGACACTGATGAGATTTGTTACATTCATTAATGGAAAACAAAGTTTATGTCATGCGTGTTCACTCATAATCTACAACAAATACGTTCTTTCCTAAAGCTAACATTCAATATGACTTTTTCTATACTAATATACAGAATGCGCACTTATATCCATACTTTAGTGAATTGATTGATTTATGAATGGACTGTCAGTGGAAAACAAAAGGATCCTGAATCAAAACTTTGTTTTGTGTGAGTGCAGTAGAGTTGCGTGGTAAATAAAGGATCATATATTCTACTTGTGTAGAAGTTAGAAACTAGCATTTGTAATGTAAAATCTGTAAAGTAAACAAGTCTACCGCTGTGTAACATTCGTTGGGATATCTGGCCACCTTTTCTCTCCTTCGCTAAAATAAATTTTGAATCAATTCATGAACACACGATATACAAATACATAAATCTTTCATCTAACTCCATTTGTTCGCTGTATGCTGATTAAAGCAATGCAATTTTCATTTTCACACTTCTACATAATACTAATACTCGGGCGTGGCAGGGGTCATGTACGTCCAATCATTTCTGCTCGTGAACCTCATTCTCTTCAGAAAAATCTTTAGGTTGATATCGTAGATCTCTTAATTTTATAGGTCTTATCTTTTTTATTAGATAAAAATTTTACACTGCTTTTATATGCAAAGCATATATTGCTATACTTACTGTCAGTGCTGCTTTTGTTTGGTTTCACCAAATTACCATATCAGATTTTCCATATACACACTATTGAATTAACAGAATTACAAAATAAAATGTGAAAATTGGAAAAAGTGTCTTGTATGCTTTCTACTTTCTCCTGGCAAAATTTTCCCTTCTCTAAGGCTTCAAGTAATTTCATGCAAAGCATTTTTCAATTTTCAATTTTCGACTTTAAGATTTAGAAATGTTGAATTAAAATGCAAACTTTAGAAAGAGAAAGCTCGCATGACCTACCTATACACTTTTTTTCCTTCTGTATTTTATTGTTGTTTAAAATTACTTATACATAGAAAACTTTTGTTAAGAGGGAAACAAAACTCCCCTAAGCTTATGCTTACTAAAATTTAAGAGATTTCAGCTATTGAAATATCATCTATGATTTTGGCAACAGTAATTTTAATAGTAACACATAGGTTATAACGGCTTTCAGACTGTGTGTTACAAATTATAATACGTTTGGAAATGAAATCAGTTTTCTTGGCAAAATCCTGCCTTTTATCAAAAGTTTTTATTTTCTTTGTGCATTGAACCTCCTTGCCGATAGCATTACTAATGAGGGTATCTTGCTTGTCATCTATGCCCTGAATGTCACCTTTTCATCCTTTTATGATTTGCCTCAATCGAGACAGCAAGAGCAAGAAATGAGGATTAAATGAAGCCGAATCGATGGAGACGGTGAACATCACCTGTAAACTGAGGTAACTCTCCCATAAAGTATATATAGTGCTACAGAACATGGAACTGAAGCAATATTACGTAAGTTTGGACGCTTTGTATTTGATCAGTGAGAGAAAGTAACCATCATAAGATTTCAGATTATGTAGACGTGAAATATTATTTTATACAAAGAGTGGTAGAAATTGTAAAGTCAGTAGCAGTTACCTTCATTTCTTGAAGTTGGTCTTTATAGTCGGATATTGAAAAAGTAAGCGTGGCCTTACAAGTTACGTTGGCTTCCTCCAGTTTTGTCACTAGGAAATTGGCAGGCTGAAATTATGTTAGTACATTATATCAAGCTTTTAAAAACATTATAATAATATGTCTCAGTTGGCAGTCCTAACCTACCATGTGATTTCGTATTATTATTCTATAACAGTTATGACCCACAGATGAGAATGAAAAAATGATTTTTTACCATCAATCTTTGCTTGTATAAACAATTATTACTCGAGAATATGAAAATTAGCAAATGTAAACCGCAGGTCTGTAAATTGATGTAATACGTAAAACGCAGACTACAGCAGCCACATAATATCTAGTAATCAAACTATACAGAAAACTCCTTAATTATAAGTAAAATTGGGAGTTTTATATGAAGTAAGTATTTGTGTATGCACTGCTGCCGGTTACGTTTAAAAGGATACAGACAGTCACACCAAATCCCACTGCACTAGCTTTTTCAATTGTGACTTGATTTTTCAGATAATGTACAATTTAGACCTAAATTACAAAACTATATATTCCACATTCATAAGAAAAGATAGGAATCTAATTTATCTAATGTATATAGGTACCTATATTAATATCATCTTGATGAGAATCAAAATGCTTGTCTAAGGATATTTTTAGGCTTCACTGATTATCACAGTAAGTTATAGTAGGTATAAATATCTATAACTTACGAAAAACTAAAACTTCAGTCATCATGCTAGTATGCACACACTACTAATACAAATAAATCGAGTGGATTATCCAGACTCCGAAGGCTTAGCAAAATCAGGGTGCATTTAATTCAGCATATCGGAAGTCGAATGTAGGGAAATAATACCTCTAAAGTGCATCTAATCTACTGTGCATATTATAGGTATTCTACGAACTACGAAACTTATGAGATGGAGCAGCTAAATTAGAAAAAAGGAATTGAAGAATGAGAAGGATCAGCAAGAAAGACAAGTTCAAGCTTTTGATTTCCCTGACTGTATCTCCACGCGATCGAAGCTAGACTACATTACGTAGCACCAAGCCAAAATCAACACTTTGGTGTCTCCTAGCATTTGGGTTCTGTCTCTGACTGATCTGACACTAATGTTTAGACTATATATTGTATGTATTAGAATGACAAGACGAAGAACTCAAGAAAATCATGATTTTATTTCGTCTTAAGTATACTAACTATGCAAAGAGAAATACTGTACAGAGTATGTTCACAGACAAATCCCAAAATTCAATTTGGTTTCAATTACTTTCTATTTACTTATCCTTTCAAAATACATTTGGTTGTTGGCCATTAATAGGAGTAAGTAGGCACGTAGATAAACGATTCTTTTTCCGAGGAAAGCATTTTTACTTTTTGCATCATCGGGCTTTTACTACGCTGGGGCCAAACTGTCTGATTACTGTATATTATTATGTAGTTTTGAAAAAGCATATCATTGTTTTACTTCATATATTGTGTATCCAGAAGTCAGGAGTCAAGACTTTTCTGGTCGGCACTAACTGTGCCTTATCTTATTTACCCATACGTATGCAACAATAGTAGTATAATATTTTCAGGACATTGAATAGCATAAAGAAAACAGCAGCGTACGTTATCTTTGTACTGATATCATAATATGTAAGTAGAACTATCATAGCGTGACAAGGCTGGAGGAAACTCATCAGATAAAAGAGAGTAAGCAAGCGTGTACCATTCTGGAAGAAAGCTTTTCTCTTACCATTGTAAATCTGTTTTCATTTTTTGTAAAGAAAGTTACAGTGTCCCAACGGAAGTACTTTATAAGCTCGATTATGGCATCTGAATGTGAAACCACTGGAGAAACTGTTCGGAAGAACAAGGGAAACTCTTTTCTGTCGGATAACGACGGTGATGTGGACCCAAAGGAAACCTTTATTCAAAACACAATTGTAATTTTAAAGTTTACATTCTATTTAATTTACCTATTAGCAATATTTACACTGTAGCAAACCTATTGTTTAACTTAAAAAAATTATTTCGTTCGTTTATACAAACACAAACAAATACTGCAGGGCCCTTTAAAAGAAGTAACTGTCCATACTACATGGTATTGCACTTCCCACTGATGTGTATAGTATATTTATGCCCTGCTTTTCTTTACCCATAATTTTGCTGTCACTACTACTGTTGTTAACTCAACTCTTATGTAACTATATTTATAAATGTATGCTATATTCAATGGCATATCGTGTTTAGGAAAACACATACATATAAGGAAGTCGATTACTTGAAATAAAAGGAAAGGCAAATTCTCGCCAGACGAGACATTAAGTGGATTCCAATTTTTGCTTTCTTTTTAATACGAATTCGGAAGGGTAAGAAGATTTGTCCCTGTTTCGAAAACATGTGCGTGCAGTTCTAATATACCTTTCAAAACAATTTTGTTTATAGCAGAGAATAGGGAGATCCGTTTAAAACTACTATTTTTATGTTTATACACAAACTACTGAAAATGTTTTCACCAAGATAGACAGACATTAGATATAGTTCTCCGAATATTTGCAATATTTATTTTCGGTAAATAGTGAAATACCTACGAGGTGCCAAGTGATAACGTAAGTTACTTCAAAAACACTTAGGAAGGTCTCCGAAACTGAAACGGGAGTATTAAATACCAACACCGTTTCTAAGAAACATCTCTTTTCATTTTGATGGTAATTCTCTTAGACAGTAAAAAAGCTTGTTCATAGGAAGCGATGACGTGATGTGAATGATATTTCAATAACTCCAAAAATAGATATTAATGGAAGCTGAAAGGCTTTTAACAAGGTAAAAGGGAGATTGTTTAAGTACAGTCTCCAGATGGAAGCTGGGGAAAGCAATGCTGGCAGACAAAACTGCAGAAGTGTCACTTTTTGATGTCATTACATTTGCTTTTGTGAAATTTTCTAGAACACTTAGTAATTAAGTAGTCTATAATTAAATCAGAAAATGAAAGTGCTTTACAGTTAGTCACTTGTACTTTGCAACTTTGTAGACTATATACCTACTTACTTATGTAACTTCTAAAAATAATTTTATTATTTTAATAAAACTAAGTATAAGATTTAATAGCGTCATTTCAGCTTAGTAATTTTGCATGACAGTTTGTTTACATAGATCCTCAGAAGATAAAACTGAAGAATTATTACTTATCCTTCTAATACATACACATACTTCAAAGCAATGCAATGTGGAGGTTACTACAATCGTTCACTACAACAAATATCCTGCCTGCGTCATATGAATTTAAGAATTGTAATGTAATTTTTATTTTATCCATATTGGGGGCTCTCTTTCTTGTGATAGTTACTTATTTGTAAAAATTGTATTTGAATTGTTGATACAATGGCACGGCCAAATACTGGCCTTGAGTATAAGCATACTTGTAGTGTATTTTGTCCACTGAATTCTGTGGGAGCATAAAAATAGTGTATCTTATAGGGATGTTATCCCTATTTCCATTAATAAATGAACCAATTTCACATTGTATTAGTTTTCTGACTTAATAAAATTTCTGTTACCGTCTATCGTTATGCCAGATTGTATTGGGTAGTGTACTGAGGAGGCTGTCTAAGATTTGAATCGTACTGCATCGCATAAATTATGATTATTTAGTGTTTTCGGAGACACGAAATCAAAACCATAGATTTGACAACTACTATGGATATAATATGATTTTGTTAGTTACAGCTAACGGAAAGGACGGACAGGTTAAAGCTATCTATAAGTGAACCGATTTTGAGTATCTGAATGTAAATAATCGGATAAATAGATTCTGTGCCACATCATTTATTTTAAGTCTTCTTGACACCTTCCTTATTCCCGTGCGTACATTTGATTGATGAGGCTAGAACGAAAGGAAGCAAGCGTCGGAAGAATGAAAGTGTTAAGTACCTATGCATGTCTCATCCTTGTAGCATAAAGTTTTAATAGGATCTCCTCCACGTAGCTAAACTCCTATTTTCTAACACGTAAAGCTCGTCTTCGACGTCTGCACTATAAACTGTGTATTCTGAAGCTCAGCAGAAGCAGTGATATCACTTCATCGTGTCCTTTGGCCCAAAAAATATATATGCTGACGAATTTTAGACGATAAGTCTGTTGATTCTGCTGATTATGCCACTTTCTAGTACATCGTTTCAATGCTAATGAAATAAAAAATGCATGTATACCCTAACGTAATTTTTGGCTATCACTGAAGTTTCATACTTCCGAGTTGCTACTGTTCTTTTGCAAGTTTCTCAAATCTGTCTCATCTTCTTGTATCCATGCTCAAACACAGCTTGTACTTGCTCTATTGTTAGTAACTAGTAGATATATGCGTATATCTATGTAGGTACCTATTACTGCTAGAAGCTCAATCAAACTGTATAAGAAGAGTATACTAAACTAAAAGTGCAGTATCGTTGTACTCTGCTAATACACAAGGAAGATGGGAATTGATTTTGTGAGGGCATTAGGTGGAAGAGAATGTGGTCCTGGTCACATTCACGGTTCAAACGCATTGTGGTATCTACAAGAAATCGAATATCGAAGACTGAAGAGCCACATTGACTTAGTAAGTGCCTTGCCTTGGCGGTAGGTAGCCACAGGCCACAGTATTGACGCCTAAAATATATGTATTCAACCAAAAGACATTTTACAAGCAGATTAAATCAACTAGGTTAAGATATAGAGTATATGGTCTATATTAATGCACAATATCTAGGGCTGATGACTTTAGGGAAAAATTCGCATTAAACATGACTTTATGACATGCATCTGACTTTGACGATTTTGCTGATTTGGACTTTCCATGCCTTCCTTTCTTTCATCGTGTGTATCTTTTCCGGAGTAACATATTAAGCACATAATATTGTATGTTCTATGTAGGGACGTATCTGTGCCGAGGTTGCATACGTGACTCCTCGCTGCTCAATCTTAAGTAACGCTGGTGGATACATTACACGAGCTCAAGCTGCTTGAAGCTAAAGATCTCAGAAACTCACTCTCCTCGCTTTTACTCGCATTCCCTACCCCTATCCCAATCTCACTATTTACA
>JAQFYC010007214.1:0-10848 GCA_034694165.1 Tomocerus mixtus
CATTTTTATGGTATTTGGATATTGTTTTGGTAAATGAGTAAAGTTATGGTAAAATAAGTCTAAAAAGTTATGGCAAAGGAAGTTTTTAAATGGTGCCATTAAATATAAGCCTTTAATATTTATATGAACAAATTAATGGTTGAAAAATCTAGCGACCAAGATTAACGTTGATTCTGGTCACTTTTTGACAACGGCTAAGTGCCTCATTCCACATTTCATTATTTTGGCAGCATGCTGCCCCTTGACAATTGCTAGGGCTAATGGCATTCCCAAAACTACTTCTCGGACCATTTTTCACGGTGTTTTGATTCTGGTTATAAAATGGATTTCTAGTTCTGGGTTTTAGTGTAATTTCCTGGTTATCTGTTGCTGTAGCTTGCTGGCCTTGGTTTGACCCATGATTTCCAGCGTTTTCTTGCAGGTTAGAAGGATATATTTGGAGCTGTGGCTGTTGTTGTTGGCTCCAGGTAGGTAATTGTCTGCCATAGGGTAATACTGGTGGACTATGGATGTAAGGATTTTGATATTGAGGTAAATTTTGAGGGTAGTGACCATTGTAACCATAATTGGGTCCGTACTGCTGCGGTTGGAATTGGGGCTGATATGTGCTGCATGGATGAGCTGGATATATTTGATAGCCCGAATAAGGAGAAGGGAAATATAGCTGTGACTTCGATGCGACAAACAACCCCAAAATAGTACAGATGAACAGAAGATCAATTCGCACAAAATTCTTCATGATTTTTTCCTAAAATATTGCAAAATATTGATTGGATTAAACCAGACATGGCAAATGAAATATTTCTGCTGAATTTAAATGTGCAAAATGAAATGATGAATTGTACTTCGCAAAATATGAAATTAATAGGGCGATCAATAAATAAATGCGTAAATGCGTTACTATTTATTTCATTTCAATTTTAAAATGGACTATTTCGATTAATTGATGTCACATAATATTGTACATTTAAAAAAGGAATTACTAATTATTTTTATTACTTTCAATTTATTTCATTTTTATCCGTCTTTTCACTTTATTAAGATTTCCATAAAGAATTAAATTGCAAAGAAAAGATTTCTATAAGCAGTAATTATTATTCTACAATAAGGCTATTATCTATTATTAGTTATGAGAAAAATGAAAATAAATACCTTTTAACAGTGTCCAAATTTATTTTATTAACAAACTCTGTATAATTATACCTTAACTCTCACTGTCTCACTCAATCAGTCATAAATTACGCAAACGTAATATATTATGTATTGTCAGAATTGTCACTATATCACCATTCCTCAAAATAGACTAGTTTAGGATGACAACTTAGAATGAGGTGTGCACATGCTATATTTTATAGTTCAAGTTTTAAGACATTCTGCATAGTTAATAGATTACGTGTATACGTAGGGCGTACATGCAAGTCAAAGTGTGTCATAATTTCTTGGAAAACCGGAATGATGTTTTAATTAACTAACCTACTATACATACATAGTTGTAATTTTTAAGAAAATTAATTGAGCAATCATGCACTTGTTAATTGCGTCTATTTCTATTTCCTTGGACAGAGGATTAAATTATAATAGGCTTTTTTAACATGTAAACCAATCAGACACTTTAAAATTCGTTTATTATAAAACCCATTCCATTTCCATAACCGAATAAACTATATTTGGGATTTAGATCACACTTATACATACACGTGGTGCTATTTAAATTACTGTCGTACGTAAGCATAGCCTACTAATTAAGGCTAACTTTTCAATTTCCGTCACTAATACTCTATCCCACATCCAGGATGTGGTTTTGGTACAACTTAATACTTTGAGAAATTGATTGATCATTAATTATTAAGTACACTTACACATATATGTTAGTATCAATTTAGAATTTTTGAATCAGCTTTACTTATTAATTCATCAGCTTATCAATTGAGATGCTTTGTAACATAACAGTTGAGGTTTCATAAAAGTTAAAGCTGGAGGTAGTACTAAATTGCTTATATATGTATGTTATGCACACAGTAGTATACTTAAAGCTGCCTGTAAGTTCTATAGTATCGTTTGTCTATAGTATGTTCCGATTGCAAGGATGCAATGAAATTGGTAGCCTAATTAATTAATCATTGTAATACAGATATATGTGGAATTATTGTATGTTGTATAATACATCTAGATATTTTAATGGATTTCTCACAATGGTACATTTTTACTTAAAATGCTGAATAAATCTTGTTTGAGAAACATTGGAAATGGCAACAGCATGCTCTGGTAGAATCTTTTTCATTTTAAGCTCCATTTGACTGAAGATGCTTAAACGGAGAATAAATCCGATCTGAGATGATTCTTCTTTTATTACTTTGCTGAGACTGCTTCTTTATTTCTAAAAAGTAAAAGATAGGCATCAAAAATTCAAAAAATGGATATTTTGGATATTCTGATTGTTATTGTATTTTGAACTTTTGAAGACTTACGTTTGATTAAAGATGCAATAGCCCTGTCTATCTGTGGCTTTCTCAAAGCAATCCCGTGTGAATACTATTGACAACAAATCCTTTCTTTCAGTAAGTTGGATAATTAGCGAGAAGAAATTCATGGAGGTTGCAATAGCCTAAAAGAATATAATTGTGTTACACACATATTTAATGTTACTATTTATTTACATTTGTGTACAAAATATCGTTTCATGTATATTCAGATCGGCCACTAAATGATTTTATAGATTTGCCAAATCGGCTAATATATTAAAATGTAAAACAATACCTAATAGCATGTGAATATTCGCTTACTAACAATAAATTATTATTGAAGGAAAATGTTTTAGAAATATTAAAAAATTACACCCAAAGGTCCACTATATAAAATCAAATATTGACCGATTTGGGTATACGAGCGTTGATATTAGGTGTCCCTAAGATAGTTAACGAATTTTTTCTAAATTGAAAATTTAACATAAAATGTAGATCTTACAGCAAAAATCATTTCTCGAGTAAGTGTAAAAATGCCATTGGCAGTTAGAAGATATTTTGAAGCTGCAGACATACTCCATTCCAAGCTTTGAACCTGAAAATTATTCATTTATGATTTTATCATAATTGTCACTGAATTAATATTTTTGTCGATTGACTAAAACGTAATAGGTAACGTTATAGAATATACCAGACGTCTTTGGTGAGATGTTTTGCATAAAATGGTACCCTGTCTTCGTACAAATTCAAAACTGTCCGTGAACTAAAAAAGTATATCATTTGAAACAATCTTCTTCATAATTAGTAGTTTGGTCGGGCCAAGCATGTATATATAGACAGATTATAAAATTCAATACATAAATAATTACCGATTGACAAGTACGCGACATAGTCTCCGTATTCAATAAAAAATCTATCAATATGTTGATCAGCACAAATGCTTCTGTAATAGAATCTTCAGCAATTGTGTTGTATGTCTATTTCAAAGTTGAAGTGGAGCATGAAAAATTAAGTAGCAGTAATCAGTTGTCTATCCTTCCTTATAAATAATAGAAATTATTACGTTAGATTTTTTCTTCAATTTACTTTAATATGTTGGCCGGCATAGTCCAAATAGTCTTGCCCTCCAAAGTCTTCCTTTGTATGCTGTTTTAACCTCATTACTGCCACAGTTCCTCTGGTGACAATTGCCATCTATAAACCATTGCGAAACAGATATTAACAAAGTGGTTGAGCTAAATAGTGTCACTAAAGTACCAGTTTCGTTGATGACAACAACACTCAATCAAAAATTCGTGAATTGGTCCAAAAATTACATAAAATCTCTTGGACCCATTTTGTTTGGACTCTATCAACCGAATGCCTCTCACTTCCCACCTAACCAACTTTTTGAAATTACTCTCCCGTAATATCATTTAATTTCCGTTATAATTTAATGCTTCCTTCCACAAAAAATTAAATTGCAAAATATTGCCGAATAAATTGTTGAGCAATTCTTGTTCAAGAATAAGAACCTTTTCAGTACTAACCTGTAGAAGAACGCTTATTACAATCGGCCAAGCGAAAACGATACCGTATTGATCGACAAGACCACAAAGAAGACGATGGTGTGTAAACGTTTTTAGTGTTGAGTGGTTCAATTTCACGTGCAATAATTGACCCCGACCGTAAAAGACAACTAAAAACAACAAAAAAGTGTTTATGTATTAATTATTTTGGAAAGAATAAATAGAGATTTTAAGAATATTTGCATTAGTTAGTAGAAAGGTTAGTTACATTGCGAAAAAATTAGTCCGAATTTGAGATTCCACATCTCAATACCGTTTTTCATAATCAAGGCCATTATCTGGAGAAGGGTGAATAGATTTCGCACACAGTAGACAATGTAAAGATGAAAACAGAGACCTATAACTTGAAAATGGAAAAATTCGTCCCCATGTGCAGTTCTGATTTCCCCGAACATTCCACGAAGAAAAAGTAAGGACACAAGTCCCGAGCTCCCTCGAACAGTCGCAGGCCAGTCAAAATAGAAGCCGGCAAGAAGTAATGCAGTGTAGACGCAAAATATAATTAAATTCCAGGAAGTGTATTCCATTATTCCAGTCACTTCAAAAATTAACAAAAATATACACGTTTATTGCAATACTTATTTATGTCAAATGCGTCAAAAACCGGTTTTAAATCCCCCTGATGAACCTTTTAGAAATTTACAGGTCATAAAACACAACGATTTTCAGTTATGAAGGCCTTAACCAATAACCAAATTACATACACATGACATAAATACGTACCTCCACTAGTTTCCATTTCCGTCAACGCTGCATTCCAACAGTTGAGATAATTTGAAATAAGTAAACCATCCCTTAGGACAACAACGAGACTCCACATACCAACAATTAGAGATTGACCAACAATCAGGTACATCAATGCTCGATTTTTTTTCCATTCTATATCCTCAATATCCCTGGAAAATAGAAAAGTCATGGAAAATCTGGAAAAGGCCTGATTTGAAACTAAGGGAAGCTTTACACGTACTCCAATAACTAATCCTTAATCCTTACCTTGTTACAACGAATTCACTTCCGAGTTAATTAATGCAAATTACAAGGAAAACATTTTTCGGGTGCGATTAAATATATATAAACTAAAACGGAAAGGTTTATCTTACTCATAGTGTATATTTACGTATTCTTTTTTCTTGGAGTCCCCAAATTCTATATCTAAGATGGAGTGTATGGTAAAACACAAGAAAACCCATAAGAAAAGTGTGGAGACGGCAAAAACAAGGATTTTCTTTTTGCTGATGTTGTAGTCAATCATATGGGTTTCGTAATTCGGGTAAACGTACCAAAATTTGCGACCCATTAGCTTTGCAAGGGCCATATAGCAATGCAGATGATAATTTAGCAATTGCGTTTCGTGGGATAAATGTTTTTTCATCCTAGAATGGAAAATTATAATTTAAACTCAATTAAAAATTTTAACATTCATTATCGTCCCTAACCTAATTAGTGTGCGGAATACTGGCGCCCAGGAAAATATCGTAAGATAAAAAATTTGAAATGTGGAACATTCCAAAGCTGTCTTTGTATAAATGAAGTATGGAAAAATACAATTGGTAAACATTGGATTCGTTTTGCAATATTCCACCTTAATTATTACAGGAATTTTTATCTTTTGGTTAAGCTTGTCTTATACCCACCATGGCATTAGCGGCTTTCGAAGATCGTCAATTTCTTCATGTTTGGTAGTTTCGCTACTTTCTGACAAAGCCAGCCACTCGATATCCTTTTCATGGCGAAGGACATCCAACTCCTTTTTCTTCTTAGTGATTTTGTCCTTCAGTCTTTTCAGCTCCTTTTTCGATAATGGTGCTTTGTCAGCCCCAAGTTTGACCACATCTTCGTGTTTTTCCTTTGCCTTCTTTAATTTCTTGCTTGTCTCTTTTTCTGCCTCCTTGTGATCCTTCTCTTCTTCACCTTCTTCTTTCGTCAGGTCGTGCGCTCCAGGCTTTCCACCTAGTTTTTTGCCTTTCTTCTTTGCTTTTTTCGGGTGGTTATTGTTATCATCTTTTACACCCCCGGGGGCTACTTCTGGTATCCAATGATGAATTGGAAACTCATTGTCTTGACATTGACATTCAGAATCAAATTCATTGTCTAATTGTCTTCCTTCGACAAGCTTTAAATATTCAATTCTTTGTCGTTTCCTGTGTATTTCTCGATATCCTACTATTCTCTGAACGGTTATTTTCTCATCCGGGAGATAAAATAAAATCGGTCTGTATGGCTTTACGGGAGGGAGATTAAGACAGTCTAATTGCTCGAGCTCTACTTTGTCACTGAAAAGAAAAAATAACAAATTATGACTCTATCAGTAAAAATTTAAAATTTTCATTACAAATTCGGTAAAAAGGAGTTTTCATGAAAATGGCAGGTTTTTAGTAAAAATCTGGATATTTTCAAGAACTTTCTTTATCATTTACAGATTTTGAGTAGAAATTAGGAATTTCCATAAAAAATGGCAAATTATAATTAAAGTTTAAGAATTTCCTTGTAAATCACAGGTTTTCAGTAAAAATTAGGATTTTCAGGTTAAAATTACTGATGATAATATTAATTATTTAGACTAATTAGCATTACAATTTAGTTATATAATTTAGAATCGTAATTAATTCATTACTTTGAAGACTTTGGAAGTGAATATGGTTTTGGTGCCCCACCCAAATATCTGGCCAGCCTCTCTTGGTAGAACAAGTTCGTTGTATGAGTGGTATTTATTTCACGGTATTCATATGTATTTCCTGTTTCATTTGCGGATGAAAAAATGTCCATGCTTTAAAAAACTTAAAAAATCTACTTCTATGTTGCACTATTTATTATGTAGTAATTCTGGTCAATTTTATTTCAAATGGAATTCTCTTTATGGGGTTTGTTATTTAATTGCAGTGTCTTCTATAGTAACATAACTAATATGGAAAATATAATAATTCATAACTACCATTATATTATATGAAAAGAATAGATAGAATTTTTATTACTCTTTAAAAAAGCGTGTTCGAGTTTTCATTTTCATTTCATAGATTAAGATTCTACTGAGCCGGAATAACATTCTGATATTTTCAATATTTTGTGATTAATTTACATTATCTTATGCGAAAAAAATCGTAGCAATTTATAGTGTTTAGGTTGTCAAAAAATGAATGCAGAGCATTGTTGACTTTTAAGTTCGAAATTCGAAATGATAATATAAAACTTAAACTTACTAACATTTATTAGTATAATACGTTTCATCATTCATTTGCACGCCATATTAGCTGCAGCACTCGGATTCACATTAATTTGCTCTCCAAGAGAGTCAAGTAGCTCTTTACGGTAATCATCAAAGTTCCCGTCAATTTCTGCTATCGTCCTATCTTCCACAACCCAAAGTTGACATTCCGTTTCTCGAATGAGTCTTTCGTCGTGGCTGACTATGAGGACACCGCCTTTAAACTCATTTATAGCATCTTGAAGGGCTTCTATAGATTCCATGTCCAAATTATTGGTAGGTTCATCCTGAAATTCAATAACAATTTTGCGTAAAAGGTAAGCACGTTTAATTATTATTTGTTTCTAAATCTAAATTACATTAGATACATTATTCCGCGTATAAGGCTGGTATAGAGGTATTTCCCTATATAGAAAAAAGTTTAAAGCGCGTGAAGATTAGCACTGGATCAAAAAGGCAAAATGAATTTAAGGAATATATACTCGTAAAAGGAAAACATCACTATATCGAACAGATATTTAGCTCATTTTTAGTCTGAGAGAGGCTAAAAAGAAATTTTTCACCTATTAGATAACAATTTACAATATTTTTGCCTAGAATGGGCACTAAAAGGATTGAATACGAATGATATGGCAAGGACTATTAAACAGCTAATATGAACCCATTTATTGCCTATATAAGCCACTTATATTTTAAGGGATATAAGAATGTCCCCTAATGGAAGGAGTTCAGCACAGCGTCCCAAGAAGCCTTATAAGCGGAATTTACTGTAGGTATATATATTTAGATCTAAATAGTTTGTATTAGTATTTATGTATTTTCCTCATCCTGAGTAGCTAGAGAATTAATTATTCTACTACTCTGGCAAATGGGAAAAATTATTTTAGCACAGACTTAGAAGTTTAACCCCATTGTTATTTATGTGGTAAACTAAAGCCGCCATATGCATAATCAGTAATTATTCGTGTTAGAATATGTTTTTCTTTGAAACTTACCAAGACAAGAACATCTGGTGCATTTAATTTCAGTTCAGCTAAAGCAACGCGAGCTTTTTGTCCTCCAGACAAATCTTTCATCTTTATCGTATGAGCATATCCGGGAAGACCAAAAGATCCTAATTCTTTTCTAGCCTAAAATATTAAAATAGTTTTATATACAATTTCACAAATGTGTAAAAAGACCCAATTTTTATATTGGTTTATGCATATTGTATACAGTAAAACATACTTTTTCATAAGGCAAATCGTATAGACGCATTATATATTCGGAAGGCGTTTCTTCAGCTGTTAAATGCTCACCAGAATGCTGATCAAACTTTCCAATTCTCTACAAAATTAAGAAATTAAATAATTATTTAGTGTCACCTCTCACATATTATTATTGTTATATCGCTGCTTAAATATTTGAACACAAGATTTTCTTCACACGTCAAAATGATACAACACAAGTCATAATCATAAATATATTCAATGCGTATTGGCAGCAGTATGTGAGTATAATAACAACCAATTAGTATCAAGATGAAAGTGTATATCATTTTCGAAGCGTTTGTACAACATTTTCATTTGTATAAAAAGTAGTTTAGCAGTTCATAAAAAGTTTGTTTATCGTTTTGCAGTGTACAAAAAGTTGTAGTTGTATCTAACCTTTGACTTTCCATAAATCTCGTTAGAAATAACCATTTTGAATTTTAGTAACTTTTGTATTTTGGTTTTAAAATAAACTGATGTTTATCATTTTGACTTTCATAGTAAATCTTGTATATAATGTTTCGGTCACCATACACAATCGTGTGTTTGGTATTGCGATTATATAGATGAACGGTTAAAAGGTCTAGATTTACCAAACGATGATTTTTCCTCCATTCTCCTGTAGTCGGTTCTAAAACTCCAGTGAGTAAGTTCAAAAAGGTAGATTTTCCAACACCATTAGGTCCTACGATTGCAATACGGGAGTCCATATCGATACCGAACTCCAAGTTGTCAAATATATTCCCTTTAGCGGTTGGATACCTAAAGGAAGCATTGTGAAGTCCTAAAATGGGCGGTTGTAATGGAGGCGGATCAGGGAATCTGAACTTGACAATATAATCTCTCGGACGCATAATTAGGGAGGCCGTAGCAGCAGAATCGTCTTCATCACGGTCGTCTTTCTTCGGCCCCTTCTTTTTCTTTTGGATTGCGTCTTTCTTTGTTTTCGCTTCGGCTGCGGTTTTTGATAACGACTTTTTCAGCTCCTTTATCCTCTTTTCTTGTTTATCATACTCCTTTTGTAATTCTTTCTTCTTTTGTTTGCTCATTTCTTTATACATAGAGTAATTTCCTCGGTAATAATATAATTTCAATTGATCAAGATGAATGATATCCGTGCAAACGTTATCCAAGAATCCTTGGTCGTGAGATACAATCAATAAGGTTTTCTTCCAGCCTTGTAGATAACTGCATTAAACATTTCAAAATATTAAAATTTAACAAATCCACGTAGCTATTCTATCATCAAATGTCAATTAAGTAAGTTTTCCTCATCCTGAGCAGTTAGAACATTAACTATTCTACAACTCTGGCAAATGGTGAAAAGTTAATTTAGCACTAACTCAGATGTTAACCACATGGTAATAATAAAAAACTAAAGCCGTCACATGCAGTAGTAACAAAAATATGTTGTAGAACTATCAAAGAAGGAGAATTTTGTGAGGTATGATAATAAATATTTAATATATTTTGTAGTACTTGTCCAGCCAGATAACAGCGTTCAGGTCCAAATGATTTGTAGGTTCGTCCAAAAGTAGAAGAGTAGGCTCGATAAACAAGGCTCTTCCCAAAGACACTCTCATTCTCCAACCTCCGGACAAATTTTTTGTAGGTCTTTCCATCATTTCCTTTGTAAATCCTAAACCGGAGAGAATTCTTCTAGCTTTTGGTTCGGCAGCATCTGCATTGATTGCTTTTAGTTCGTCGTAAACATCAGTCAAACGTTCAAGTATTTCCTGTTGTTTCTTTCCATCAGTCTAAACAATATTTCATAATAAACGCATTTACTCTTTACGTTAAAGCAGTTTCAAAAATTCTGTAAGAAAAGGGATGAGTATAATACCTCAGTGTTTACTGCCTCCTCCAAATCTTTGCATTCCTTCATTAGTGTAGTTCTTTTGACATCAGCCTTCAGAACTACCGATACAGCAGACACCGTTTCAGGAGCTACTTCTTGTTCACAATAAAGTACATCGATGGATGCAGGTATTTTCAGCTGACGTGCTGCAACGTGCCTTAGCAGAGTTGTTTTTCCGTGTCTATATTAAAAAAGTATTAGAAACCAAATGAAACACTACATATATTTAAGAAAACGGAAACATTAGCAATCATACATGATAACTAGGCCTCCACGGTATACCGACCACCCCCCCCCCCAGCGCGAGGTAGGCCAAGGGCACCCCCCTGGCCCGAAGGGCCAGGAGGACGGTGGTACTACCTCCGCTACTGTTGCATTGCATTCACAGTATGTTTACGCGGTGCAAATGCAACAGAAAACAACACAAAATACACGCTTTATGTGATGGTATAAACGTAATACGTGGAAGCTGGGGCTACATAGCACAAAATATGTTTAATTTTGTTTT
>JAQFYC010007215.1:0-10847 GCA_034694165.1 Tomocerus mixtus
CATATTCCATGAATATTATGGTGAAAGTTAACACATGGGAATTTGTATGGTGGGTGACTTATGCCGGGTACTGTATAGTGTACACATAGTGCAGAGTGCAGTGCAGTGCATTTGCATTTTAATACCTAAATATACTTACACTAATATCATACATAGACAGTATAGTTTATAAGAAGTATCTAAAAAGAAATAAAGAAATAATGCATAAAAATTGTATATTAAATATTGTATATCAAGGTAAGTAATGGATCCATTGTCTGTGCTTAAAGGTCAAATGAACAAGCAATATATATATATTATGTACTATAAATATTCATCAAAATACTGACTGTCATTAATCGTATAAGCATATGGGTACCTAATAAGTACAACAACCACAACTATCGCATAGATTTACGGGGAGCAGTGCATTGGTATCAGTTTGCATTTCGCAGTATCGCCGCAGTGTATGAATGAAGGGCACCATAAAGAAAATGTACCATATATTATTTTATATATTTTAACAATTCATTCAATTATTTATTAACTTTTATTAACTCTTCCTAGGTTAATAACTAATTCGGTGTATCTTTCCTATGTCTTCACTCAGCGAGTTTGGGCGTTATATGTATACTTTGACTTGTACTATGTAATGTATAATCAAATAAATAAATTGTGTGTTATAGTTATGGGAGAGAACAAGCAGTGACTATGGATGTATTCTGACTACCCTGACAGTAGTCATTGCACATTGGTCACAGTATTTAAAAAATACCATATCTTATCGTAATATAAGTAACAAAATGTATTTTGAAAGTCCATGGAAGTAAGAAATGTTTTTATGAAACACTTTATGACCGCAAACCATGCTTCTTATCAGAAAGTGTGGTTGTACGTTGTACTATTCTTAGTTCAAGTAACCCTGTACTAATTTTAGCAATATATTATCCATAATATGGTAAATGTGTGTACAAGCATCAAGCAAGCAATTTGTAAGATCAATAATCCCAATTTAGCCCCGTAGCTCAAGACAAGGGAACTCTATTTCACAGGTACCATAGTTAATCCATTAATTCGAAAAAAGACCATAATTGGTTTAAAATGCGTTTGCATACATCTATTATTATTGTTATGTAGTTTGTTCCTATTCTATCTATTTTGTTCCTATAAGACGTAATGAACTGTCAACTGCTACTGCTCTCCATTTTGGTGGCTGTTATAAGTTTATACTTACATTGTGCACTAGCGGAAATTGCTATCAAGAAAGATCAACAAACGGAAAACTGTCATGCCGGACAACACTGGAGCAGTATTTTACGAGCATGTACTTTCGCAAGAATATTATAGGAGTTGCAATGAAAACTGAAAACATTATAATCACACTTTCTGCTCCTTCTTGTAATTTACTGAATAGAAAACGTCACAATGAAGTTCCAAATGAATAAATAGATTTGTCATAAATTTTTTTCCATGTTTAATTACTATTTACGCCTAGGTACTGTTATGCCGATATTAACTACATATTATAGTACCTATAATGCGAAATGAACTGTATCAGATAATATGTTTGGAGCACTCGCACTCGAATAAGTAATTTTGATTTAAACACAAATGTTTGAATAGTTGTTGGTAGGTAGGTCTTTATTTCATTAAGCGTCTTGTAACAGTATTTTATTTTCGATGCGATGCATACGATGAGTTTTGAGAAATGTAAGTACATTACTATAATTAATACTATCAAATGTGTTTGAAATTAAATACAATATTTACCTATTTATTAACAGTCTACTTTGCATTACTCTGTCTGCAATTATATTATCATTAAGTACTTACAATGGACTATTATAAACTAAATTTATTTTAATAGTGACAATAAATTAGGTTGAAAGTTTCACAAACGTTTCAACTGACTTCTTTAACTTCCATCTTTCCTAATGCCAAGGAAATCAATATATTAACTAACTCATTGCAGGTATACCAATCAAAACAGATTCCTTCTCACTCACAGGTAATAACAATTGACTCATCCTTCCGTTCCCCACTTGACGGTGCCTTATCAGTATCGTCATGTGTCAGGTGAAACAAGTTTGAACTTCCCTTTATGGCAAGCTAGTCGACTAAACTTCTCTAAAGTTTGTAAATTTAGATTTGAACATTACTAGTTTATTAATTACTCTTTAATAACAATAATTATTACACGTCTACTACAAACACTAATCCGTTTACAATTTCCAAACCAATTAACAACCAATCAATATAATTAGCCAATGTCAATTGCTTACATTAAAATTATGTAACACCATCATATTTAATTCCAAACACTAACATATATTGATGATCAACGTTCACATTTGGTTGGCTACTTAACTTACTGGCAAGAAATTCAATTACTTGCTTGCAAACGCATCATCGAATAATTGTCCTAATTCTTTCAGATGTTGATGCTTACTTCCGGTTGCTGCTGAAGCAGAAACTGCACGTCCGGCGTACCTGAATACAAAATATAGTATTAAAGAATGGCCAATTAAGTTTTCATAAGTGACAACATTATTATCATGAGATTCCTATATCCACATGTCTGCTTATTAGTGGAACGGTACCCATTTAAATTTAAATTAATCATATATGATTGTAAATTATTTGATTTTTCGATTTGAGGGTTTAAGACTCGGCTAGAATTTGCAATTTGCAATTTGAACACTTAAATAAATCACATTCTATTATTTTTATTCTATTCTTACTTGATCTCCCTATCAGGCAACAAAGTTCGCATTCTAGGTTGGATATAAGACCACGCTCCCATATTTTTGTGTTCTTCTTGAACCCATGTAAGCTGGGCATTGGGGTACTTGTTCACTTCTGCAAGAACTAAATCATATGGGAAGGGAGAAATCTGTTCAACACGGGCGATACCAACAGACGATTCGAGTCCACGGTCAGCTCTAGCTTTTCTCAGATCGTAGTAAACCTGTTAAAAATTCACACAACATTCAGTGATACTATTAAGTAATTATGTATTAAGAGATATTGTAAAAAATGAACTTACTTTCCCCGAGCAAAAGATCAGTTTTTGCATTCCTGGGTTTCCATTTGCCTCAGGAATAATTCGTTCGAATATTGTATTGGTACACATTTCAGAGAAGCTAGATTTGGCTTCTGGATGACGAAGTAAGGATTTCGGTGTCATGATAATTAATGGCTTACGGAAAGGCAGAGCAATTTGACGTCTCAAGATGTGGAAATAACTGGCTGGTGATGAGCAATTGGCAACCTAGTGTTTAGAAAGTATTAAATAAATGTTATGTACATTTACACAAAGACAATTAATTTGCAAGTTGACAATTCCTTACAATCCAGTTGATATCATGAAGTTGACGGATATTCAAGTCATCGGTGAGTTCAGGAACAACATCAGGATCATCCGAGGACATCTGCAGGAATCTAAAAAAGAATAAAGTATTTTAGTAATTGATATTTATTGTTGACCTGATTGGGGAAAACGTTATAAAAACTGTCGTGTCATACCTTTCCAATCGTGCAGATGAATGTTCAGGACCCATACCCTCCATACCATGAGGCAACAACAGCACCAACCCGGATTGTCTAACCCATTTAGCTTGTCCAGAAGAAATAAACTGATCAATAATACATTGTGCAGTATTATTGAAGTCACCAAATTGGGCTTCCCATAAAACTAACGCATTTGGATTCGTCATTGAGTAGCCAAGTTCAAATCCTATAATGCAAATAATTAAATATTGATTAAAACTGCGTTACCAATATAAAGTTCAACACATTTTAATTACTAACCTAAAACCCCGAATTCCGACAGACTTGAATTGCACACAGTGTAGGGTGCCTGGTCAGGATATAAATTGCACAATGGGCGGTATGTAGCCTTATCTACTTTTTGATGGTGAAGAACATGATGACGATGACTGAACGTTCCACGCTCGACGTCCTAAAACAGGCCAGCATTTATCATTAAATTAAAAATAAAAGACGAGTATTCAACCAAAATTTTATTTATTATCGTACCTGTCCACTCAATCGGACGTGAATTCCTTCCTTTAGCAAACTTCCGAAAGCCATAGCTTCAGCCAACGCCCAGTCTGCAGTTCGGTTCTCAACCATTTCTAAGCGTCCTTTAAGAATTCTTTCCAGACCCTTGTGAATTTGGAATTCAGCTGCATTTGGTGGGGGTGCGCTGAATCTGTATTTACATATTTCAAATAATGATGATATGAAAAACTTATAACCAAACAGCTTGTTTATTTATTATACATTTTATTATTTATTTAGGATACATTATTAGGGAGCTTGTTACAAGCTCCCTAATAATGTAGCTTGGCTATAAGCAAATACCTCTTGCCAATGTGAGTCAGCGTCTCCTCGTGAACTCCTGTTGGCGACACCTTCATTGGGTCCTTTCCTTCAAAGAAGCCAGACCATGGGGAATCGAGCCAATCCTTGTACTTAATGGTGGTAACTTGTTTTGCGCCAATGTAGGCATCCTCACAGATACGTTCGTATTTTTCCTTAACGTCTTTAACTTCCTCGGGAGTAACAACACCTTCGCTGATCAATTTCTGGGAATACTTATCCAAGCAAGGTTTCATGCTTCGAATCTTTCTGTACATCAGAGGTTGGGTGAACATTGGCTCGTCAATTTCATTGTGACCGTTTCGTCTGTATGAAACCTAAAACAATTATATCACATTTTATAAATATTTAGTATAGGCTATAGAAAAATTTGGATCTGTAGAAATAATTGTATTATTAAGATAAGGAAAATTATCAGCAAACTGTGCAAAGATAAAACTGTAAATACAAAACGGACTATGATTTCCTACCAAATCAATAACGACATCTTTGTGGAAAGTAGCCCGCCATTCCGCAGCAATGTTGCACACATGCATGACAGCCTCTGGGTCATCAGCGTTAACATGGAAAATTGGAGCGTTGACGACTCGAGCAACGTCAGTGCAGTAGGGACTTGATCTCGAATGTCTGGGATCAGTTGTGAAGCCAATTTGGTTGTTAGCAACAATGTGGATAGTTCCATGGGTGGTATAGTCGGGCAGATCGGATAGATGGAAAGTTTCGAATACAATTCCTTGGCCACAGAATGCGGCGTCACCGTGCAAGAGGACAGACATCACCTTTTTGCCTTCATTATCACCACGGTAGAATTGCTCAGCACGAGTCTTTCCTTGCACAACAGGATCGACAGCCTCTATATAAAACAAATTAAACCCCAATGATCAATATCAATGACATAAAACAAATTGTAAATCCTTAAAAATCGTTTATTTTCTACCTAAATGACTTGGATTGGCTACAACAGCCAGGCGAATATTTTTGTTTGTCATTCGATTCAATCGCTCGATGTAGGTTCCCAAATGGTATTTGACATCTCCAGATCCGTCATCAGCAGCTTCCAATGCAGCAAATTGAGAGAAAATTTGTTCCAAAGGTTTGCGACAGACATTTGCGAGAACATTGAGTCGTCCACGATGAGGCATTCCCATAATTACAGACTCAACCCCAAAATCAGTTGATTTGTCGATTACTTGTTTCATTGCTGGAATGAGCATTTCACATCCTTCCAGCCCGAATCTTTTCTCACTACTCCACTTTTTAGCCAAGAAAGCTTCGAGCATAGTGGCCCTCGTCAAACGAGCTAAAATCAATCTTTTCGTATCATTTTCGAAGTCCATCACACCGGGGGGTTCCATTTTCTTCCTGATCCAGTTACATTGCTCCAAACTGTTAATAAACATAAACTCCACGCCGATAGAGCGGCAATAGGCATTTTCCAGACGGGCCAATATTTCTCGGAGAGACAGGGCTTTCTCAGAGCCGCCAATAAAGGTGGTTGACGGGAGCTTGAAGACTCGGTCCATGTCCTTTTCCTCTGTTATTGTTATCGCATGTGCGTAACAAGGTTACGAAAATAAATATATAAAGTATTAAATCAGAATTATTTCAAAATCATTGGGAACTAACTACAACTACTATTTGAATATAGGCACATTGATAGAAAAGTGTATAGAAATTTTGAAGGAGAAAGGGGAATTTCGGTTGTAGCGTGCGTGCTGGCCATGTCAGTGTGGAAGGATAGGTCAATGTTATGATTGAGGAATAAATCAAGTGTGTATATTTAATTAAGTGTTAATTAAGACAAAGACTTGACTGGTCTGGCAAATAAATGTAGAAGCTTAAGTGTGACAAGCTGACAGTTGAAAAATCGTAAAAATAAACATTGCTACGCAAAACTACATTTACAATCCAACAGAGAGTATTACTGAAACAATTACAATACGATACATTTTATATTTGCGTATTTTAGTATTTAAATTACTCACTAAATGTCTAATGTCTACTTAATACATCATGGCATCAAACAACTTTACAGACAGATTAACTGTACAATTAGTTTTCAAAACTCAAAAAGAACGCAACCCAATTTAAAATTCGTAACACAGGATAAAAGAAATATCAAACAAAACCTCAAAAACACCACACCTGTAGTTAAAACAAAACAAAACTAGAACAAAATCATGTCAACTTAGGAAATGCGAAATCATATAAATAAGGAAATCAACTGAAATAAAATAATTGCTCACATGAAATCATGTTATGTTATGGTATGTTATTATGAAACAGTAAGCTTGAAAAGAAAGGAAACCAATGAGTAATATAATGTATTTTAAATTACCAAACGAGTATGATTTGTAGATAAGTTCCGTAGGAATTGAATCGTCAAGGTCAGCACTAGCTATACCTAATGGGTCCAGTTCTGCTATGTTATGACCACGTATCTGTCATGATGTTACGTTCTTTAGTTTCATACCATTTTTGTTAATAAGTAAAACTAATTATAAGGTTAATTATTTAGTTATGTAAATGTAACTAATAGTATATCTCTATATCCGGTACCACACACGCATCAACATATTTACGAACATTTAACTTGTCTATCCAAACCAAACCCAAATAGTTAGTTTAATTAGTCAGTACAAAAGTACGGTTACGATTTTGAACAAACACATTTTGACGAATCAGGGAATGAATAAATTCTAACTTTGATATAATCAGGACAGAAATTCTCATCATCAATTAAAATTCATTACCATATACAAACACATAAGTGTTTTAGACTTACTTTAGTGACTCTGATTCTGATTGTGAGTAGAAACAGAGATGTTAATGAATCCACAAATATTAATGTTAGTTATACTTAGTTTACCACCTACACTCAATACCATCCTCAAACCGATCAGTATTAATTTTTGACATTAGAAAAAATCAAGCCTCCCTCTTTAAAGACAACATCACATAACATAGCTATATATACAAATATTTACAACTGGAAAACTGATACAGGCAGGCGAAGCCAAGCAAAGCTGAAGCACTTATGAGAGTAGACCATCAATACTACGAACAGATTTGACTTCGTGACTGAAGGAGGTCTCTATTAGCATTGTATTCAAGGTGGTAGGGAAGATTAAGGACTTCATAGAGAAACTAGTTCAGGCTGGATTGATTTGTTGTTCTAATGAGACAAGGAGACTACTGAATGAGTGGGACAACATAATTTCTACATGAGCATCACTAATATTATTCATTTAAATTTATAATGTGAAAATGACGAAAGAAGAGTTTTCACATTAGGAATAATTAGGTACTTTGGGCACTATCTGAAAAGGAAAATTAAATATTTAGTAACTAACCATAACCATGCATATAATTTCTCACGACAATCTCCTTTTTAGTATTTTTTGCATCTGCATGTGAATGCAAGTCAGCATAAGTAATTTCTAACGGATCCAATAGGGCGATATGATGTCCACGGGCCTGTAGGGGAATTGTTTCAAATTATCATTGCCACAATTTTTATAGGTTCGCAAGAAAGGGTGACGAGATAATATTTATGGCAGTAGCATACTAATCCCAGGTGGCTAAAGGTGATACTCTCACACATTCGCATCCCTTCGACTTGAACTAAAAACGTTCACCTATTATAAATCAGCTTTCTACTCTATGAACTAGAACTAGAACAACAGGCTACATTTACATTAGACAAATGATTTCACATTCTAATTGTAAGGTACAAGGGAAAGATAAACAATTATTATCCATACAGACTACAAACACGAACTTAGAGAAGCTATCGAATAATTGGTATTTTGGTAACAATAAATTATCTGTTTTTGTCCTAGGGTTAGGAAGCCCAATATTTATAAAATTATGTCTTAATTACCAGGTAGGAGCACTAACGTTTACGTTTAGTTACAACTCTGCCCGACAAACAGAGTACAGTATATACGGGATATATCATTTTAAAGAACAACAGAAAGGAATTACATCACAATATTATATGTAATATGTACACAAGTGTAGTAGTAATGCGAAAGTTGAGCTGCAAACACAGCATTGCATTTATGCATTAATATTACGCATCGTTCCACTTAAATCCGACGTGCATGCTTAGAAATATTATAAAGACCGGAGATTTCAGTTTCATTTATAGAAGACTAGTACGATAAACATAAGCAAGAAAGGATAGTTCCCGTATAGAAAATCGGTTCCTAAAAGGCTGTCAATGCTATACGTTTGTTGTACGCCAAAAAGAAACCATACGACAATGTGACCTTGAGCTGCGGAGCTACATAAAAACGACGCAGTACATATAAATAAATCAAGAAATGGGTATAGAAAGAAATGACAGTGGCACATTATTGGGGAGAGATTCTCCCCAGTCGAATAATTTTACATTACATATAATTATAAACATTTACACGATGCCTTAAACATATGAAAAATACTGGTAGAAATTACGGTCAAATAGAACGACTACAATTATTAAGATTAAGACAATACCAAAAGAAGAAAGTTTAGGTAACAGAACTGTAAATAAATGAAGTATTCTTATTTAAAATTTTGTTCAAGTGAAATCTTTAAACAATTCAACAAAAGCAGAGAAATAGGTAAATTCTCTATCTCCAATTTTGGCATTTCGCATAATCAAATCTCCTGATAGTCATGTGGGTACAGAAAGTTACGTTGCAAAGCAAGAACGTGGAATTTTATTCCAGCTACCAATCTCTCCCCCCAATTAAATAGTAAACGGTAAATACTACTACTGTTTGTTGTATGCCTGTACACAATAGATAAAATAAATGTTCAAAAGAAAGCAAAAGAAAACGATTTGCAGTAAATCTATTGCCTGCCTGCCCCAAAAAGTAGGTAGAAGTCGAAGTAAAATATATTATAAATATATTCCTTGCCAAGCATAGATTAGATGTCCATATCAAAGCTGAATTTGAATTTTATATTACGATTTAAAAATATAACATTATGATTTAATTTATACTATCTACAGTATTAACAATTGAAATTATAAACTTATTTAATTTATGGAGTACAATAGTACATTGTAGTTTCTATTGACATACCTGATAGCTTCTTATAATAGCCTGGACAGCCAGATGATCGTCAATGACTTTTTCGCTGAGTGGAGCACCACCTCCAATCATGAGTCCTCCTCCAATTGGGGCAGGCATTAAACTGGAGCCGCCATATGCGGAAACGGGAACTGTATTTCGTTCTGCCGGAGCCAGATTTGGTGGGCGTACATAAGCTTGTCCAGGTTCTGCCCCTCCGTATGTATTTCGAAAGAATGCATCCCAACTCTATGTCCATTACATTAAAATTCGAAATATCTTATACCATCGAGGTCGCAAATTAAAAACACAAATAAGCTACAATGACTTAATTATTACCGCATGGACGTTAGCTGGGTTTTCCAACCAAACATTATACATCTCTTCGACGTAGGATGTCGAGGATCCATTGAGGAAAGGTTCTGCAGATGCAGTGGAATAATTAATTTTGGATGCTGAAGATTCGGCGGAAGCAGCGGCGGCTGCTTTATTTACCGCCGTAGAGGTCGTAGCCGCAGTGGTGGACGTAAATCTTCTATTATGGCAATTAAGCGCTAATGAGAGCAGACTTTTCTTCGGCGAGCCAACGCCTTTTGCTGGACTTTTTAACAAGGTATTGGCCGCTGCTGCAGCAGCAGACGATGAAGACGAATTAACGATGAAACGGTACATGGTCAATATTCAATCTAACACCCACAGATTACAGACAGCTGATAGCGGGTAATGAATGACAAATGACCTGCCTGACGATGCCACAAAAATACCGCTCCAATACAGCTGAAATATAAAAATTAATATCTTTAGTTAATTGATATCTATTTTTATAAGCATGATTACTTACACGATTAATGCTGATTCTGTATAGCATCTACATCATACAATCAACAATATAAAAACAAGATAAGCAAAAAATTCTATTAATGTGGAAATACAAAATATGTCAATATCTTACACAATAAATGACGAATACTTAATTAATTTTCTGTCACTATCAAATCAACTATTATTTTGATCTAACTAACAATAATCTTTGTTAGTAAATAAAAAAAGATCTACGTTTACCGATTTCACCTCCACCGGATATAGAAATGTCTGCTGTCGCTGCCTCCTTTTTGTGGAGTCTGTCTGGTAGAATCTTCCCAAACTAAACTAAACTAGAGTAACAGTAATCTGCTGAAGTTTTATATAATAATGAATAACAAGAACACAAGTTATCTGCAGTTAAATATATCAGTTATCAAGTTACGTTCAACGCAACAAAAAAGTTAGCTTATGTCTTATGTTGAATTGAATATTCCTAAATAAGTGTTCCTTCCTATACGCTGCATATATGCCTGTATAATGTGTTAAGGGGGACTCGATGGGTAGCACGGATAGGAGAACGGGTCACCAGTACAAGTTAGACAAAAATGGGTCACA
>JAQFYC010007216.1:0-10846 GCA_034694165.1 Tomocerus mixtus
ATTAGTAAAGTAAATAGGTGTGGCGAAACGAAGCTTGAATGATTGCATTTAGTCGTACATGTTTAATAATTGGCCCCGTTTTAGTCCTATTGATAATTTTATGTTCCACATTTTTATTATAGTTGGTAAGCACACATAAATAATGTATTCCTATTTCAAAAATCAGACTTTCTGTAGTGCATAAGAAATGCTAATTCTGTCTGCATGTTCGAGAAAATTAATTAGAAACATTAATGCTAAAATATTTAATTGCTATATGCCTGCTAACGTCACAAAAGTTAACTCATGTCAAACGACATGACACTATCTGTACATTCCAGTATTTATTTCATGAAATTTTATTTCCTTTTTTTCACATTTTAAAGAATTAAACTTGGAAATATTTCGCGAAATAGAATTGCAGTTAGTTAGCTAACATATCAATTACATATTTATATCATTTAAAGATTATCATTTCCTTGGGCAAATGAGAAAATGTTACAGAGGTATTTTTTATATCATAAATCTGACTAGTATATCTGACTTGTTATAAAAATAAAGTAGATTGATTAATGCTGGGGATGCAAGGGGAGGCATTAAATTGATTTCATGACGAATTCTTAATTTTGTTGATTTCTGCATCCCTAAACTGCACCATAACATAAAACGCGGTCGCAATAATACTGATTACCTACACAAAAAATAAAATTATACCAGTTGATTTTCATGAATTAAATATTAAACTGTATTTTTTAACAACGAGTGTTAGTAGTATCCCTTTCTTACTGATGCCAACAGACGTCTATTCAGTGTAAAATATTTTCCAGGAGATATTGTGGGTGGATAAATAGTTGTAGTCGTTATGAATACCTGGATCTGAAATCAAAGGGAAAAATAAAATAGTGTGTATTACTACATATTACATACATAATGATATATATCCATTTTTTATTTCATAGTATATAATTAAATGTATTAATGAAATATTTTACTTTAGAACAAAGGCAATGCGAGTAATTTTCAGTTGGTATTTTTTGCAGTGGCAGTAAAACATTCAAAGAGCACTCTGTCAAAAATGTCGCATCCGTTGAAATTTGGTAAATAAGCATTCCATATTTCAAAATAGAGGACAATAGTAAGACAAGAGGTTGTAAGGTATTTCTATACAGGGCAACATATAAAATGTAAATATTGAGTAAAATTTTGACCAGACAAATCAATAATTCCACTACAAGGGAAACGCTGTAGAACACATTGAACTTTTCAACTTGTTCTTTTGTACAGTAAAATAAATCCAAGAGTTTATTTATTTTATACTCCAGATTTTTCTTGTTTCTTTTGTTTATCTCTTCCCCATATAGTTTAGAAGACGAGTTTATGATGACATCATTTTCTCCTAGGGTAGAATTCCTCATATCGTCTTCGCATTCCATTTGGATCAAAGATACTGCGTCAAAAATGGTTCGAAAAGCCGCTTTGTAAAATCTAATACAATTGCTAAGCCACAAGCTCTGGCATACATGAAGATTGCTCAATACAAAGAAAATTACTCCAAATACATCGAAAATCAAAGACTGTACATGCAGATGGGAAATAGCTTTCGGAAGTGTGGTAAGATGAATAGAGGATGTAATAATAATTATTGCAAATAAATAAAATGCTAAACAATCATTTCTGCTCTTATTCTTTAATTTTTTGAAGTGGGCAAAATCTAGTGGAATACTCAAGTGACACTCTTCAAACCTTGAAAACAAGGTCACATTGCTGTACCAGAAATTATGCAGATTCCTATGATATACCAGATTTTTTAATTTAGTACAAGTGGATACTGAAGCAAGGAGCAAATTTCCGTAAAAAAACATTAGCAAATCGGTTTGGTCAATTTGGTTGAGCTTGTCCTTGCTATTAAAGTGCACTAAAATCTTAACTATAAACAAAACTAGGTAGATTAACGTTGAAATTGTCACAGCGAGTATAAAACACGTGTATATGAATATTTTGCTTGTGTATTTCAAAGAATCGTGTATCATTTCTTCATTTGCCGATAACCTCAGGGGGAAATAACCGGACCATTTCATAGCCCCTAATATCCATGTAGAAGAATCAATTAATTTCTTTTCGCTAATTTCGCATAATATCTTTTGGTTTGGTGGCAAACTAGGTTGGATCTCTAATGACATTCCGACAAAAGATTTTGAAGGATTTGAAGATTTAAGCATTGTTAAAAATTATATGAAAGTAACTTTATTTAAAATTAATAAAATATATTATACCACCAGTAATGAGAATGTCTCTATAATGATTATACCCACCAAAGTGATAATGATTGTAGAGGAAAGTGCTAATTTTTCTGAGAGCTTATATTAATAACTCTAATGAGACACTCCTTTTGTCAACTCCCGTTTCGGAATATTTGCATATAGGGATGGTAAGGCATTATAAATACCTAGGTAGTTAAAAAGTATTGACAATCATGTTTATTTCGTTGACAATACATATTTATACAATTAATTATGTATCCAATGATCCGTGATCCAATTCATTTAGTTTGCTTTAGAGCGCACAACAAAATACCAATGTTTGCCTACAGACCTAAATAATATTATAATCAATTTGTAGTGGCAGTGTCAAAAATTCAATTCAGCATTCCCCATTTTACTTGTACCAAATGTTTGGTGAAAGTAATTTGTCTTCAAATCTACTACATATTATACCTATCTGTATTTCTATCGTAGACACATACTTTTAAGCTACACATCTTCGTCACGTACGGTTAGGTAAGGTTTTTAATGAAAATGGAGTTTACTTCGCATGAAGAAGGATTATATATAAGATTTTATTCTTTATTGTACATTGCACCTAGTAGCCACTAGCCACCTTCCTACGTATAGAGGAAAGCATTACAGGCCCATAGGATATATCGACATTATATAATGACACTGGGATTGTGCCATTGCAAAAGTAGTTTGATACCAAACTGCTACAATTCCAATCCAAAAGTAAATTGCTTCAAAACTCACAACCCCAACCAAAGGTAACTTAATCCAAAACTGTCTCAATTCCCAAAAGCTAATTACTTTTGGCACTGTGATAACGTTGGAGCTGGAGCAACCTACTTTTGGAATTGCGAAAGTATGAGAAGCTACTTTTGCAAAAAAGTAAATCACAAATTCTCACTTCAAAAATCTCAAATCAAATCTCAATTCTCAAGTCTCAAATCAAGAACATTTCTTTGTGTTATATGACACAAGATATTTGGTAATTTAAGCAGGTTTACCAATTTTAGTGAGAGGAGGCCACGGCCTCTGTGATCATGATTTGCGAGATACCGGCTGCTTCCATGCTGGAAAGTGTGTGTCGCGGCAGCATTAGAAACGTCAGCGTGCGGTGCTTGTGCCATTGTAGTTATCATTAGGTTAGCAGAAAGAGGTCTTGTTTCTGGCTGTCTGTAAAGTCTGTATGGTTTCATCAAAATAATATTTCGATAGGAAATATTTTAAAATGGTTAACCACCGCATCCCTCAGGTCAACAGAAAGACCTATGTCACCCCCAGAAGACCTTTCGAAAAGGCTCGGTAAGTACACTTGTTCAATCTCATTATTAAAATCACAAATAACTGCTGAAAGGGGAACGTCACGGTTTGTAGTTTGTAAGTATTAAAGTAAAATGGTATGTATGTGTAACGTAAAGAGCAATTTTGATTTTAATCGTAAATTAGATTTTAATTTTTGTTTCGTGATTAATATTTATTTTATTATCCCCGCCCTTGTCAAAATGCTTTTTGGCCGGGGTAACAACTAGCTGGGTATTTTTTGGCAGTCAGCGACACCATTATAGACAGTAGCATACATCACTGTAAATCAGTGCTATTTTGAATATTTATTTTTTTGTCATTTGTGTAAATAAATTATAAAAGCTTAGCCATCAGCTGCTGTTATAATCATAAAAGCAATTTGGGGTTTTCAAAATTGATAAAAAATCAAAGAATGAAGAAGATACTGGGAAAAACGAATAAAAGCTTTTATTTATTAACAATAATAAATTATTGTAATAAATAAACATTGCTACAATGTGGCAAAAGAATACGGAATCTAATCTATTATTTTAACACACTGTAGCATGTTTTTTTACGGACAATACAATTTCGTCAATAATCCGTACACTAGTTTGGGATGAATCATGAAATCTTCACTTATATTTGTCATTTTTAATTTTACAGCTTGGACCAGGAGTTAAAGATCATTGGAGAGTATGGTTTGAGAAATAAGAGAGAAGTCTGGAGGGTTAAATATACTCTTGCTAAAATTCGTAAAGCCGCCCGTGAGCTGTTGACGCTGGATGAAAAGGAACCTAAACGACTTTTTGAAGGTATGATATGAATATGAAATTATAATTTAGTGGTTTGATTTTGATAATTTGAATTGCTGTCTTATGTCTTATGAACACCTTTTGATGGTTAAGCTGTTAATTAGTTTTACAACTTTCATTTATATTTCCTTTCTTTCTTTGAATACAAATTACAATATTTTTGCATTTATATGGATCTGATTTGATCTTTTAGCTAACACTACAACCACATTTGATGTTACAGATATTTAAAAATTATTTTTGCATGGAAGTAATACGATTTCCAAGAAAACTAGCGTATAAATAAAATTGCGCGTTTTAAATATTAAATTAATTGTTGATTGTAAAATATCAAGACTATCAACTATCTTCCGTCATTTTTTATAGAAAATAATGATGACAATAATCTTGACACCTCTTGTATGAGGCCGTACCATAATGATTTTAACTTTACATACTTAACTGAATTACTTCTGGGTTATAATTTTAAATCAGTGGCTGTAGCAGTGACAGAATGTTTTAATGATTTATTGTTTATATTGACTAGGTAATGCACTTCTTCGGCGTCTTGTACGAATTGGCGTATTAGAAGAGAGCAAAATGAAGCTCGATTACGTTTTGGGTTTGAGAATTGAAGATTTCCTCGAGAGACGCCTACAAACTCAGGTTTTTAAATTGGGATTGGCTAAATCCATACATCACGCTCGAGTTTTGATCCGCCAGAGACACATCCGGTAAGAATTGGGACGGAGTGTTATATTATTAATATTATGAAATGAGTAATTTATGTAGTTTGTAATACAATTTAGCCTATATTTATAAAATTTCTAAAGTTCGTTTCCACTTTTGTTGCTCTTACAGTGTACGGAAACAAGTGGTCAATATCCCATCCTTTGTTGTACGTTTGGACTCCCAAAAACATATTGACTTTTCACTTAAATCGCCCTTCGGTGGTGGCCGAGCTGGACGCGTGAAGAGGAAGAACTCGAAGAAGGTCAAAAGTGGTGATGGCGGCGGCGATGATGACGACGCTGAATAAACTGGAATTATTTTAGTACAAGAAATTCCAATCATTCAATGTACTCATCACAATTAAAGAAATGATTTAATAAAAGTGAAGTTTTCTTGAACTGACTAGTCAGCGTCTTGTTCGGTTATTTTTAGAGACGTCAATCTTGTAGGTATCGCCAGTATAGTTATATACTGAAAAATGGAGCATCCAACATAAAATTAAGTTGGCAGTAAAGTGTCAAAAAACGGTTAATCCTTTTTGCCAATAAAACCATACCATATGATGACTATAGGTCAGGTCAGATTTTCATTCGTACCTGTACTAGCTAAGAAGGAAACTGGAACAGCATCGTTTTGGGGTATCGAATCGGGCCTGGGGTAGTTTTGAGACAGTTTATTTGGCCTTGTCTGGAGAATAGCTTTATGGATAATTGCTTTGGCCGCGTACATTCAATTGAATGTTTATCATTATTATTATGTTCATGTAAACATCAAGCTGCTGAGCCAGCTATTTAAGTAGAGAAATGAGTTCAGTTTCACCCATTAGCCAGATTTAGATTCAGGAAAAATCTCCAATAATGAAAGAAGATTAGGACATAAGACATAAATATGTGAACTTTGCACTTTTTACTAACCATTTTTATGCAGTCTATGAGCCTATGTTTATTTTTGCATTCGTGCTAGTCACTACTTGGTAGAGTTTAAATGTAAAAGTATGCTCAATCACTTTGAATTGAAATGAAACCTACTAGTAAGTTGTGAGCGTAAAGAATTCCTGTCTATATCTATGTAAGTAAATAAAGTGTTAGTGATAGAGTTGATAGCCCAGGTCCAGAGTCCATAGTATAGTCCTGTCCAGAGTCCAGGCAGGTTATACATTATACTAGTTTTTCACAAATCAAGTCTAGAGTTTTCAGCAACCGTTCAGTAGTGTATTTTGTTAGGGTGACAATAAAATAGTAAGTAAGCTCAGTCATGGCATTAAAGGGAATAAGGGTACTCGAGTTGGCTGGACTGGCCCCTGCCCCTTTTTGTGGCATGATATTAGCCGACTTTGGAGCATCTGTGATACGAATTGATAGGGTAAGAATGAAAATAAACTATAAAACCGTTTGACCGTTAATGATTTACTAACAGTAAGATTTATGTAAAAATGCATGCAAACAATGATTCATAATAACATTTTATTATGAACGCAGACCAAAGGGATGCAGTCAGATCGCTTAGGAAGAGGTAAACGTTCCATAGCTGTCAATTTAAAGGATGCAAGGGGGCGAGAAATCATACAAAAATTATCCTCAACTGCTGATGTTCTAATCGAGCCGTTTAGGCCAGGTAAGCAACACTGATGTATTTACTTACCTCTATGTGTCTTTAACTTGGCGTTGGATGCCTAGTATAATGACTCGAAATTCTTGTTTAGGAGTCATGGAAAAGTTAAATCTGGGACCAGAGACTCTCATGACCAAAAATCCAAGACTAATTTACGCCCGGCTTTCAGGATATGGCCAAAATGGAGCTTTTGCCAAACAAGCGGGCCATGATATTAATTATGTGGCTATGTCCGGTTAGTTATTTGGTTTTATACTGATTTGCTATATATATGGATTCTAATATTACATTTCCAATACTATTTCACTCCATCGTGATGCATCGTATCGTATGTCTTATTATTTATTTGTCCTTCCTTATATACTGTACAGGAGTTTTGTCAATGTTGGGAAGAAAGACGGAAAATCCTTCAAGTGCCATTAACTTAGTCGCAGATTTTGCTGGCGGAGGATTGACATGTGCTCTGGGAATTGTAATGAGTTTATTTGAAAGAGTTTCTTCTGGAAAGGGTCAGGTTAGTTTGTGACATTTTATCTTTGCATTTCTATTTTAATAGTAGATTAATCCTACCTACACGTAAATAAAAAATCAGTGCTGCGATCCAATTAAGCAAATAAGGGTCAATACACTTAGGTGACTGCTAAGCTTTGATTTGTGATCCATTATTGTGGGATACAGCCAGAGCCAATTGATGTATTTAGTCAGAATTTCCCTATGTAAATATATTCATTTCTGTGAACGAGGTACTCTTCGAATGTGTGGATACAATGTTTCTATTAAATATAGGCTTACTGACCATGGGGAAGGAGCGGTGTTTCACTATTCACATAATTGAAATAAAATTGAATACAATACAGTAATCATTGCTTTCCCATTTCATATTGAAATACTGCTTTAAACTTTCTCCAACACTTTTATGTGCATTGTGCATTTTGGTGTGGTGAAAGTATGGAGTAGTGAAAGTATACCGCTATCGACCTTGTCTACCTATAGTAAACATGAGTCTCACTCACGACAGCTTGGGACCTGCATTTTTTTTTTAAGATTCATATAATTTAAATGTTTGCATTGCAGATTGTGGACACTAGCATGACCGAGGGCGCTGCTTATGTCAGTTCCTTTTTATTCAAAACCAGAGATATGCCTTTTTCTGGGAAGCCTCGTGGGGAAAATTGGTAAGCAAAAATTAACCAATAGATAAACTAAAAACGGAAGTTTCCGCGCCGCATCGTCAATCAGTAATTAATGCGATCCTTTGTGATAACAATATTTACTGTTTTCATTAATGAAAAGGCTTGACACCGGGGCTCACTTTTATGACACATACAAAACCAAAGATGGAAAATATATGGCAGTTGGATCAATCGAGCCTCAGTTTTATGACAGGTTGCTGACAGGGCTAGGGCTCGCCAACGATGATATATTATGTGATCAATTCTCCTTGCTTCCAGAAAATAAAGGGAAGATTGCTGAAACCTTTCTTCGAAAAACACAACAAGAATGGGTGACCATTTTTAATAGCCTTGACGCTTGTGTCACGCCAGTTTTAGAAATGGACGAGGCCCCTGAACATCCCCATAACGTGGATAGAGGTGCTTTTGTAAAAAGTCCTTATACCAACAGTTGGGAACCAGAGCCGGCGCCTAAACTTTCAAGAACACCTGGAAAAGCTAATATGGACCATCCAGATCCTGAAATTGGAGAACACACAATTGAAATTCTCCAAGAACTACATATAGGTACTCCTGAAATTCAAGAAATGATAAATTCAGGTGTAGTTGAAGCGTCAGACCTAAAATCTAAATTGTGATTTCTATTTCTACATGCCTTTAACCGCTGAAACAAGCAAATAAAAATTATAAATGATAAAATAAAGATAAATGATATATATTAAATACATTCATAGTTGTATATACATTATAGAATAGATTTTCATTACTAGTTGTCTTTGCCCATTCGTTTTCCAATAACCATATATCTTCCATGTAGTCAATATTTTTACTAGATATATAAAAAAAATCATAAATGCATAATACAATTCTTTAGCTAGGTATGGTATGGTATATATCAGCCATATCGCAGTAATATCGTAACAATACAAGTCATATCATCCGCAGTTTATTTGCTGTGAAAGCTTTATACATTATCTCCAGTTTTTGGTATCCGTGTCTTGTAAGTTGCTAAGTAGGTAAACAAAGAGTCGTATTATATCTAGATTTGTCTTATAAATACATGCTCTAAAAAAGTGATGGGACGCTAAATCGTATTATGATATTTTGTAGCTGACCTCAAAACTTATTTTTATGCGACGATAGTAGAACAGTTTTAACAAAAATATAAAGAAAATATAGTGTATGCAGTGTATAGTGGTGTATGGATGGACTTGAGATAATAGTACTGTAAATTGTATAAATAATCTGTAGGTATTTGCATTGCTATTAGAAAGAAAGAGAAAGTTGCTTTTTCCTACTACTGTAAGACTCACGTCTTATATGGTACTTTCTCTTAACTTTCCCCAAAGTTATCCCCCGTGAATGAGGTAAGGAAAGCAAACTGGAGGTAGAATAAATAATATTTAGAATAATGCAGTATAGGATCTAAGGATGCGGCGCAAGATGAAGAGAAAGAGAGCTTACTTTACTATCAAGATAATCTAAACTAGTAAGCGCTAAGTAGTACTTAGTACTTATACCTTATAGCCATACTGTACTGTACCCTTATTATTAGGCAGATATTATGCGAAAAGTATAATAAATCCTTGCAAGGCCAAGGCAGCCGTGATTCATGATATTATTATGATAGGAAAGATGCAGATTTATGCCTTATCAATGGGACTATAATTTGCCTTCCTCAAGTTTGCGTCTTAGATCCCGCGTCTTCCTCGTTGGTCACCTTTGAAAAGGTGTGAATAGAATCAAAAACTTTCATTGGAGATGCAAATCGGTGTGCCAAGTACAAAAATAAGAGCTTCCCTCAAGTTCTCTTGTCTACAAGTTCATCTTTTGATTATTGATTGTAATAAATGATAAAATTCATCATTTGTGAATGTGAGATCAGTCCAGTTGTTCAGTAAAGTCAATAAGCTATCTAGTTTATATCATAAAACGCTGCGATTGTTATACCACAACTACAACAATCACATATGTTTTGTGTTTATTGGACAATAAGTGAGTTTTCTCTACTGCTGACTTTTCCTACTGAAAGTTAGAAAACAAAGTGAAAGGTAAGCAAAGGAAAAGTGGAAATGCAAAATTAGTATTTACGCATTATGTAATCTTTAATTTACCTTTAAGGATATCGCTTATCTCTAAATATTCTGTTTTAATGTCGGGTTGAAATTTGTTAACACTATTGTATGTATTTTTATTTTTATAAAGACGTTTGCACACCAATCCAACAGTACATCACCAATCACTGTAACAGTCACGTCACGTCACGACGGTACATCCAAATCCAAAACTGTGAATGGTAAGTAAATTCAAATTCAGTATTTGTAGTACATTTTTTTTGGTTTATAAAATTAGAAATAGAAACTATAAACTATTCCATTCTACAATCAGCAATTAAAAACAATGTACATTTAGTAAACATTTAAACATTAGCTCTTATTTTTCAATTTACTAAATGTAACTACAGTGTGGATGTAATGTGTATGTTTCGTTTTGACCTATTGCTTATAAAATGACTTCTGTTAAATGACAATATATGTTACAGGTGAAACCAACGTAGAAATTCATTGGAAACAGAACCTCCCGTAACTAGAGTCACTATGTCTTTACCACAAGAGGGACATGGCGGCCTTGACCTTGTTCAAAGTTCGAAGAAAGAACCACAAGAGTCAAAAAAGTCAAAAATACCTACAAAGACATACATATTTGATTTGAAATTAGAAGAATCAAATGAAGAAACATACCCAGAATTCTCGTGGGCTGAATTAGTAAGAGGGGCAAAGACTAAGGAACGAGATTCCAAAGTAAAATCAGGTAATTGCTATGAACAATATTAGCTCTCCGCTCTCCGAGATGGAGAAAAGTCGACAACAAACATTATCAGTAAAATGAAATATTAGCGACTATATGATATTTTTATGACAATAAATGTTAAGGACAGACTAATTCTGATTATTCTGCTGAGCAATCCATCTTTAAAAAATTATTATTCTGATCTGTGGCATAA
>JAQFYC010007217.1:0-10844 GCA_034694165.1 Tomocerus mixtus
ACTAATTACGGGAGAAGAAACTATTATAACATAGTTCACAAAGACATGCTATTAAATACTAATCTTCATTTGAGACGGAATAATGTATCCAGAGAAAACTTAAGGGATATAGCAATACACAGTATATTGACGAGTAAGGGGATGACGGAGTCAATTGACATACGAATGGATGTAATAAATACGAATCTTGAGGGTAAATGTCATACTAGACTAACGACAATTAGGAATAATGATTTACTGCAGTCCAGAATTGATATATTGGAACTTGTAATGGCTAAGTTTCCTAATGCAACAGTTTTGGACAATATCTACGATGTACAGATATGTCACTCTATATCGAGCAATTCCCTCACTTTAAACGCTGACGTGTCATTAGAAGAGGTAAATACAGACACTATCCAAGTTATGAACTTGGAATTATTCAAATACTTTGGAAAATTAAGCGTTAAGTACCCAACCATTCACCATTTTCTGCCAACTTCAGAAGGAGGCTACAATTTCATTTCTTGTAGCATACTGAAAAAAGACAATTATAATTTTAAAGGATATCTACGTCCTTACACACTCGAATCTTGGCTGGCCATTCTCATTACTTGCGATTTTGTAATCTGTTTTATAACACTCATATTTTATTTCAGAAATACTCATAACTCATATTTTGTTTTTCCATTGCTAATAATTGCCTACATTTTGGAAGTTAGCTATACTCTACCAAGAAAACACCACAAATATTTCTGGATAAAAAATGTAACTGGTCCTATTGCATTGGTGTTCATTGTGTTGACAAACGCCTACAAAGGAGTTGTTGTCTCGGATGTCATTAATGAACCCCCAGTTAAGAGATACGAAGCCATCACGGATATGATCAAATACAACAACTCCGTATCAACTGGCCCAACGACATATCATGATTCACGTCGAAAATTCCAAATGAATTCAAAAGAACTCAGTAGGCTGAAAGTTATTGCAGAATGTACAGATACCATAGAGAAAGACGGGTTCGATGTACTAGCTCTGTCGCTGAAATTTCCTAGTTGCAATAACTCGAATATAAAAACTAATAACAGATCGCTACATAGAAACTACAGTATTATTGGCTACCAAGTATTTCAGGATGTGCTTAAACGTTACGACGCCAATGTGGAGAATAATCTTGGTGGTTACCAATTTCGCATTGACACAATAATTAAATTTTTGGATTTATTTACATTTATTAACCTTGACGAAATATTGGCACTTCAGTTTGACAGAAAATCATCTGAATCCCTAAATAACACTTCTGAAAAAAGCAACTTCAAATTAAAAGAAGTTCTTCGAAAGCAACACAAGATGAATTTAGGGTTCCCACAAATTAGCCCGCAGCAATTTATTTCTGAATGCAATAATTCAATGTACATAGATGAACACAGCAAACTTTTCTGGTTTACAAATGACTCTTATTGGAAGACAAATACAAATGATACAATTCACCCTATAGATAAATTATACGTGGGCTCGGTTGAAAATGCAGTATTTTCAAAAACAAGCGGAATACTATTACAAGATTCGACTAATCATATAGTCGTATCCTATTTTAGAAATAGATTATTCCAAATTGACCACTCTGGAATACAACTAAAGTGGAAACGCCATTTTTCCAGGAAGGGTTTTAAGGAATGTAAGAGATGTCTTAAAAGAAATCCCCTTCGACCTCTCTCATTCCACAGATCCAATATTTCTACAATTTTCTATGTGTGTGCAATATCAGCGATTATTACGATTTGCTTGTTTGTGATAGAAAATAGGGTAAGAATAATTAGGTTAGCAATTAAAATTCGAAAGTTAATCTTTCAGGCGCTACTACATTTAAAGACAAAATTCATCAACATTATAATTGCTCTGCGGCAAAAGAGAAGGCAAAATATTAATATCGGGACGCGAGTTAAAAAGGCAAAAACTAAACAAAACTTCTGGTAAAGTTGCGACGAAATAAAATGTGCTATTATTAGTGAAAACGTACATGCATTACTATACTGTATATAATATATAATCAGTATATTAAAGGAAATCAAAGCATTGTGTAAATATTATTAATACATAGCATAGCATACAGGCAGAGGCTAAACTACGATTTGGGGCCTTGGCTTACAAATTGGCATTAGTGGTTCCCTAACGCTGAACAAATTTTGCCAGGATCCCTACTAGTTGGCTAATACAATACTAAACTAACTTATTTCATTCGGCTACAATTATTGTTTCATGACGAGTACTTTTAGAATAAGTTGCAAGTATTTACGTATCTTTAAATTTGCAAATTGCATTGCCGTAGCCAGAATTTCAATAGTCAAGAAAGTAATAAGAATTTAAATATGCCTGTAACAATAATGCAGTCAAAATAAAGGTGTCTTGAGTTATTGGTTTGTTCTTTGTTGAGCCATTATTGAAGTATTTGAGTTAGGTACATACTAACCTTCTCCCAAGTAATGTAATATTACTTCACACCTAAATTATAAGATACATTTATGACATGATGTTGCAAGATAGGAAATGAATCTGTAACCTAGATGCAATATCTTTATTGTTTTATGACTTTGTTACTTTGTTATGCAGTATTTTGCAACACTTTGTCGCTATTCATAAGTATTTATGGGAGGTATCGAAGATGTCTTGTACGGCACCCGAGTAAGATACGCCACAGGCAACGACAAACAACGGGAGTATGACATGGCTTATAAAGCTGCGATGGCGGGTCTCTTACAGGCAGTTGACAGGAAAATTGTGACGTCATTATCTAAAGAAAAAGAGAATTCTTCATGAGACGAACCCGGTAGGATGCTCTCCCTCAAACGAGGAGCTGGAAAGAGATACAGTACGGTGAGGAATGTTATTAGAAATAGGATAAAACAGCACTATTGGTAGGATGCGATAGGAACATCCTTCTACACACTAAATCGCTTACTCTGCCCCACAAATAAAGAAAAGACCCCTTATGAGATTTTTACTAGAAGAAAGCCTAATCTTCATCACATGCTACACCAGAAAAATTACATACAAAATCTGGCAATAAATTTGGCATGCAGAACTGCAAAGGAGTAGAGATCCCCCGAAGCCCTGGAGCTGATGTGGAATCTAGCCAAGAAGACAACAGACACGATCCAGATTTAAATACCAAGAACTTGTCGGGGCCTTACTGTTCGTGTGTCGTTACACTTGTCCTGATGTGGCCTATGCGGTAGGAAAAATTGGTAGATAGATACTTTACATGCTTTGAGGTAAAGCATATGGAAGCCACAAAATCCGTACTCAGATACCTAATGAGTACTTTCCACGCATTATGTTAATTAATTAAGTTTTTCACATGCAAGAGTGCATATATGTTTCGTTATCCCCTTTATTTCTATCTGGAAAACCCCACCTAAATTAGCTAAGTATTTTAAGTATAGACAACCTTATTATGGCATGAAGCAAAACAGCAAGTGTAAAAAACTTACATAAAATATCTAGTTATTATGTACCGCCCAGGTACATTATCAGAGGAGCAATGCTGTCTGGTATAGGAGTGTCAAACCATAGTAAATGCTATAGTTTGGTATGGGAGGTTGCCTAGTGATTTTGGTCTACCTCATTTTCAAGTTTCATTCCAAAATGAGGTAGACCAAAATCACTAGGCAACCTCCTATCCTTTCCATGTAATATTTTTCCTATGTTAAATTTACTTGACTTGACATTAGGACGTGTGTGTTTGTGTCAGTCCACATTAACTTTCAAACGCGTAAACTTTCAATTCTGTTCCCAGAATTCGAAATAGGAGGTAAAAATTAACATCCGAGATGTTTTTGAACCAAATCGGCCACACCCCCATGGAGTTGTGGCCACGCCCACTTTGTTTTAAATACAAATATATGGCAAGTATGATGTCGGTTAAAAGGTGTTGATGTAAGGAATCCAAATAAAAGTAAAGTATGTAAGGTTTTATTCAAGTGATCGTTTCAATCCATCTTACAATCACATCATTTCAATCAATTTAAAATATTATTCACTCCAATAGGTAATGAGAATTTATCCAACAAAATCAAATCATTAATTGCCAACTATTATTTATAGCTAACAATATTCAGGGGCATAACAATTGTAAGACACACAGATCAGGTTGCCCTTTTCTAGGGATTTACAGCCCCAAACCCTCTTAGTACAGCAGAGCAGAGCTACCACATCATAATTAGGCCGCCGTTATTTCCGCACGCATAATGCAATTTTCCTAGAGAACCCCACCCGTTTAAGAGCTGCGTACAATAACACACGTCCTATACCTCCACTCATCTGATAAGAGTTATTGCCTTACGTTTATGACAGACAATACGACAGCTATAAGTGTGCATAAGATTCATTTTTTTTAATTACAAACCTTGCATGTACCACGTATAATATGTATTATCATATATAAATACAGAAAACAGGTAAGTTGTTCAAGTACCTTACAGACCGTTTCGCCCGATCTATTCGGGAGCGGGGTTCCCCAAGTTAGTCTTATAAAAATTCAGAGTCTTAGTATTAGCCAATTGGTCTAGTAGCTGTAGCACCTGTGAGACATTGCCTTAAACTTGGAGATATAGAGTAGAGCACACTGATTGTTCACGAAGATTTGTCAGAGCAGCAGAACTCAGGAACGGTAGGCACGCTGGTCTAAACAGTTTCCATCGATAGATAATAGTAGATGGTAAGGTAATGGGCAAAACGCACTTTTCCTTATAGATTTGTCATGGCACTTTTTTCCCCCTATAGTTATAGGGATTTTGTGTCCTTATAGGGACTCTTATAGGGATTTTGTGCCCTTATAGGGACTCTTATAGGGATTTTGTGTCCTTATAGTCTCTTATAGGAAAGGGGACCTTTTGACTACCTGGACATTAACTAATGACAATTAGTTAATTAAGTTAATTAAACAATTAGTTAATTAATCAGTTAATTAGTCAATTAATTGGGACTTCCCTCCATAAAGGTGATATTTAACTATAGTTAGTGATGATTAGTATATTTAAATAAGTGTAATTAGTATTTGTAACTTTAATAAACATTACAAATAATAATTAAACTTATTCAACGTCGTCCGGGGGCACGTCCGTCCTCGAAGGAAGCTTGGGTGTGACTGACCTACTTTGTACCATTCCCAATCACTTGTTAATGAGTTGTTATTGTAACTTCTGGAAAGTTCAGTAAACAGCTAGACACAAAGTTGTAATATCCCAAAACGTTTTGTTGTAGACACTATTCCACAGGTACTTACTTAAAGTTGTTATTGTAGTTTGACCTACTTTTAACAAAACGTTCATAAAACGTTATTTACTTGTGGTGACCTACTTTCGTGCTGAGGGACTAGTACTTATAGAGCAGAGCGAATTTGGAATCATTCTACTTCAAACCCTTGAACAGTGCGGACCTACCTCTCAAGCATTATTTAAAATGTCTCACCATTGTTTTATGTGTCATTTTGTTGGAGTAAACACTCAACAATTATTTGATCACTTTGAACAAACACACAGTAACAATGGCATATCAGACGCTCAAAAATCGTCAGTTGGAGCTTCAAAATCTACAATACAGGTTGGCGAAGCTACAAAATCGAAATATGGAAAGGCTGAAAACTCTGAAAGTATTGGTGAAGTCTGGCAGACCGAAACACGTGACATGGACAAACTCCATGAATCTGATAGATCTGATGTCAACGCTAAACTTGGGAAACTGATTCTGTCATATTCAACTAAAGGGGGGTATGTTACCATACACATGAGAAGGAAATTGGGTCAACACCAGCTTGAATACTTCAACATGAAAATTGAACATGTTGGGGAACTTGTTCACCAACTTGAATTGGCTTTTAAAGCGTTTGAAAATGAGAATTATCAATGGTATTTCCAACCAATACCATTTGGCTCAGATGATGGGATTATACTTAGTCCCAGTATAGATGGCGTCAAAGTTGATGGCTTCAGACTGTCTCGAAAAACTAAAAATGACAAGACAATGGTTATACGCGTTGTAGCTAATGAGTTCAATTACTGTATTGGAAAATTGAAATTGTATCAATGGATGAATTCTAAATAAATAAAATAATAATTCTGAAACGTATTGATCCCACACATTGAATATTATACCATACAATCCTACTTTAATGTTGGAAAAGTATAAATAGCATAAACAATTCATAGTCTTCATCATTCTCATCATGTACTTCGACGGACAACTTAAAGCACCATTCACTATGGCTATTGCCGGACCAACACAGTCTGGTAAATCAACCTTAGTAAAAAATATTATTGCCAGACGAATGGAAATTATGGATCCGCCCATTGACAGAGTTATTTACTGTTATACGGAATATCAACCCAAACTCTTTAACGAAATTGAGAGATTTGCCCCAGGGGTTGAATTCCATAAAGGTCTACCAACCAACTTTTCCGGCAGTGGGCATAAACTTGTAGTGTTGGACGATTTAATGTGTGAAGCATCCAAGTCTGACAATATGTTAAAGATCTTTACAAGGGGATCCCATCACCAACTGGCGTCAATAATCTACTTGACTCAAAATTTATTTCACAAGAATCAACGTGACTTGACTTTGTCATGCAAATATTTGGTGTTGATGAAGAATCCAAGGGACACTTGCATCGTGAAGCATCTAGGTATGCAGATGAATAAAGGTAAAAAGAATGCAGTATTGGATGAAGCCTATGATGACGCATTGAAAAGGAAATATGGTTATGTATTCATCGATTATGGACAAGACCAAGATGACCGTTGTAGAATAAGAAACTCTGTATTCCCAGATGATGGGACAATTATTTATACTGAATAAAAGACTTTCAAGTCGATTTATTTACAATATTTGCACACATTTAATTTTAGCATACATTTCATATTTGCACACATTTAATTTAGAATACATTTCATATTTGCATACATCCAACATTTTAAGGGCGCTTACAAAAACGATAACTTTTTCATCCCATATTTTAGGGACGTTTGCAAAACGATAACTTTTTTAGCCCATATTTTAAGGACGTTTGCAAAAACGTAGTCACATGTTAATCTTATGGGAAATTGAATTATTTGGGACGTTTACAGAAACGATAACTTTTATATCCCATATTTTAGGGACGTTTGCAATACGATAACTTTTTTAGCCCATATTTTAAGGATATTTTCAAAAACGAAAGGTATTTTTGGAATATTTGGACATATATATATGCAAATCTTGTCGAAAATTAAAATATTTTGATTATTTCTAAAAGGTGTAGCTTATAAATATATTATTTTAAATTAAAAAAGTCTGGTTCTGTTGATGTTTCATTCACAATCAGGCCAAAGTTCTTGGTTGCATGTTCAGTCAAGTAATGTAGTTCCACCAAGGTCAAGTGCGTTTCAATTGTCACAATCAGAAAAATTGTTGATAAAATTATCAGTGGGACCAGTAGACATAAATGTGCGATAACAACCCATTTTAGGCATGGGGCTCCGTCTACTAGTCGATCCATTCTGTCAGCAAAGGACGTCCAAGAAATATCATCCCAATCGTGTTGACCCGATAACATGGAATTCCTCGGTGAATGTTGATCAGAAGCTCCTCCCACTGAATTACGGTTAGGTCCTTCCATTTTGACGTCCAAATTGTGACTGAGCAGCCGCCTGCTTGTCCCTTATATATACAACAATTGCCCCTCTTCTGTAACATATTACAGTATTAGTGTTTACAATATAACATTTACAGCATATTGCCTTGTTACACTTTAACTGCAAAGACTTTAACCACGACATGCTGGTTGCAATTCTTGAAAGTAATAAGGTGTCCTCTGCTTGAAACCATCAGCACTACTGATGTAATATTGTGGTGGATTGGTTGGTTTTATACTATGTATATAGTAAACCTCCTTCTCAAAGTATGGTGTATGTCCCTTTTCAAATACGGCCTTTGTCCGCATGCGCACCACTGGATCACCCACTTTATACTTTATTTTTACTTTATTAACTTTCTGTCCATACAAATTGAGCCTCACTTGAAATTCATTCTGCTTTGTAACTTGTACAGGTTTCATCTTTATTGATTGATGGTGGGTATTATTATATAAAAATTCAAAGTCTGGCAAATGCGTGATGAATCGATTCGTATTATAATGTGTCAGAAATCGAGCTATACGCAGTCGAATTGTGCGTATAAACCTTTCAACTATAACACATTTTAGTTTAGATTTCACAGAAAAGAATTTAATTCCATTATCTTTAGCATATTCTTTGATTTTTACAAATTCCGTCCCCATATCTGATTGTATATGTTTGGGTATTTTCCCAGATCGGTCCAAAATCTTTTTAAACGCTGTAAAAACAGTGTCTGCCTGTTTGTTTGGGAGTGCCTCCATCCATGCATGTTTTGAAAAAACATCGACAATACATAAAATGTAGGTCTTTCTATAATTAGACTTGCTTTGATTTCTAATATCCATCAAGTCCATAGCCCACTGATTGTCAATACCAGGCACATACACCCTCTGACGTTGAAATCTCTTGTTAACTTGCACGTGCTCTCGATATGCTGGTAGACATTTTAGTACATTTTTAACTGTAGATGGCGGGTATATACGCTTAAATTCACTTGCACTGGAAAAGGCTCCTACCTTTTTTATGTCTGTATAGTCTTGTCGCGCCTGCGTCTCCATGATGACTATGAGTTTTCAAATTTAAAAACTGTATATAAAGGAGAAATTTTTGTTAATGACATTCATTCCAATTTCAACCATGCAAGCATCAACATGTCTGGGCGGGTACTGAAAGAGCGGAAATTTTTGACAAAATATTGTAAAAGTCATTCACGGACAAGAAAGTGCTTGTTGAAAAAGGCAAGCCCAGAACAAGTCCGTACCCTCTGCGAGTGCGTTTTGAATGCTGGTTTGTCAAACATTTCATTGACAACATCAAATAAAAATAAATTACTTGACCGTGAAGCTATAGTTCGAAATATTGCACTACACAGACTACCAATTGAGAAGAAGCGTGAACTGTTGGTACAACACGGAGGTGCCATCTTACCATTCATTATTAAGGCAGTGCTAGGACTACTAGCAAGCAAGCTTATGAATGGCTAACCGAATGAAAATAATGCACGAATTGTTATACAATTTATTAATGCGCAACAACTTTCCTGAAGACCCCAGCAAGATTCTAAAATCAAAATTAAATACAGATGCAAAAATTTTATTGTATGGAAACAGTGCAAGAAATTATCAGCAAAAAATGCGAAATGAACAGACTAGACCCATACTAGTGCAAAATTATTCTGACACAAAACGTGGTACAAGTCGTTATGCTGAGATGAAAAATGTAGCCCACGCTGATACAGATTCATATCAAATAGATGATGTATATGATGATGTAAACCTACAACCTGACGCAAACCCTGATGTATATGATGATGTAAACCAACAACCTGATGCAAACCCTGATGTAAACCCTGATGTATATGATGATGTAAACCACCAAGCTGACGAAGTAGACATCGACTATGAAGATGTTGATGTTTCAAGGAAACGAAAATTGCCGCGACCAACACACTCGGCAGTACACAGCGCCAAGCAAAGAAAGCGGGTCAAACCGAAACTTTTGGATTTTAATGTTGAAAACAGGAAGGATGTCAAGGAAAGAATTAAGGACGTAAAAATTCCTGGACGATTCACCCCTGACTATAGACCTATTAATACCCTCAAGGTCAAATTGGGAAAAAGGACAAATGCCCAAGCAAAAGGTATTCAGTCAAAAGGCGAGCAAGAATGGGAAGACTATATGGACAGTGGAATGAAGGCAAAAGGCAATATTTTGCTACCGTTGCATGCTCCAGTTAATTTGAAGCGACTACGCCAGAGGCGTGATATGCAAGACAAGATGAATATGATTTATGGATATGGACCAAGAACAAGAAGGCAACACAAAAATTGGCTTGATTATAATTTTTAAAATTTGTTTTTATTTGTACAAGATTGACCAATAAATAGGCTTGGCCTTACAAACATATATTTAACAATTGAATCATTTTTTACATAATTGTCAGATGTCATCCCTGCATACGCTTATATAGAAAGTATATTACATACAATCCGCATACATTGGAATTCATACTTTGTAAACATACATTATTTTCAATTACATCAATGTTTAACTATAGAGCATAATCATAAAATCCATAAAATTTAATTCCAAGTCCATATGAGTCAAAAAACTCCAGGGGGCCTCCCTTTCTTCTTATGTACACGCCCACCCAATGCTGACCGGCTTGATCATGATTTTCATTATTTACACATAAATATGCTGGATAGCGAGGAATTTTCAAATTCTTGAATTCATCAGCTGCTAGGACATCAACATATCCCCCACATTTTATCAGAGTTGACAGTATACTTCTTATAGTTCCCGTATCCATGTTAAAAATCCTTGCTGTAATCCTTTTTGTAGACCTGCTTATCCTTGTTGATGAGAATGGTTTGTGGATGGTCAGTGTATACTATGACAGTAACACTTTCAGGGAGCGGATTCTTGAATCGTAGTTTGATTGAAACGTTTCCGTGGCTTGGTAGGGCAAATCCTTCATTCAAATATTTGAGGTCATAAACAAACAACGTTTTCCCGGCTTTATATTCATCCATTGACACACCAACACAGCAGTCTGTATTTTCAATTCCCAAACCCTCAAACAGGGACATGTATGCTTGTACATATCGATTTTCAGCAAAGTCAACGTCCATAGAGTTCATAGTTTGCTGCTCTCCATTAACAGTTAGGGTGATGTTACTAAGACCAAAATCCTCAAAACATAGTGGATTTGA
>JAQFYC010007218.1:0-10843 GCA_034694165.1 Tomocerus mixtus
CAATCAATCCTCAATCATGAAAGTAAATTGTCCCTGAATATTCTCAATCCCGTGAAATTCTTTACCTAATCTGCCCACTTGACAAATATTGTATTTGCAGTTTTGCGAATAAGACCAAACAAATTTTTTAACTATGTTCTGCACATTATGCTTTTATTTATTGACATGAATCACACAAATTATAAATAAGGTTTAATTAATTTATTGTTAAGTGCTTCTTTCTACTTAGGTGCATAATAATATATAGTGAAATCTGAACTTTCCCCATCAGAATGCTGAAGTTGATATAAAAATTGAAATAATTTATAGAATATTTAATCATGCACATTCAACATCAAAACACCTAAATCCGTAGTCCGTAGATAACGTTATATAAATCTATAATCTATAAAATATGTGGATAATGGATAATCACGTAATCTTAATGAATTGAAAAATGACAGACTACTTTTACTCAAGTGTAGGGATATGATTTTCAATTACAATAATGATAATATAATGTAGTCCAAAAACTTCATATAAAAGTAAAAGAAAACCCTGTGCAAATCCATTGTTTCCTAATTTTTGATTCTTTGTTCTCTCCTTGTATTCTATACAATATCCAAAATGATGAAATTCGCCATTTTTGCAATGTTGGTTGCTGCTGCAGCCGCCGGTATTGTCGCACCAATCGGTGAGCTCTATAAATATATTAGAAAAGCAAAAATTAATACAAAAAGAATCATTTTTTCATATTTTTCTGAATTAAGAGAGGTGTGGAGGAGATGGAATTCCACTTCAGCTTAGGTATGCATATTTATTTTTTAAAGTTATTAAAAACAACAATTACGAATGGAATGCCGTAAAACTCGGATTGCGTTCCTCTGTCCAGATAGCACTTACTGATATATATAATATATATCAGCACAATGATATTTATTATATAATAATCTTATACTCTATATATACTTATACTGATATGAGCGATATTATTTTTACCCATACTTAGAATTATAATTCCACAGAAGGAGATTTTACCGAATTTTTCAATTACTGAGCTTATTTTCGAGCATATCCACTGGGGCATGGTGAATATTGGTAATTACAATTACTTAAATTATTTAACACATAATCAATCAATTGAATTGCTTTCCAGAATAACAAACTGCGAAGGAGCTCCACCATGCACTATTATTCCCGAGACTGACTACGATATCGAAGAAGACTTCACTGCTGCCCGTAGCGGCCCAGTCAACTTCAGATTGACTGCCAGTACTTCTCTTGGAGAACTTGTTGTTTCTGATGGACCTATTGGAGACGTTGGCGCTGGAATTTCTTACACTGGTAATGATATTACAAATTGCACTATATATATACAAACAATTTATTCGAAATACATACATTATATTCTTCTTGAACTTCTCGACAGTGTTATTTACCGTTAATTAAGAAAATATGGCAAGTCTAAGTTAAAAGCAAAAGCTTGTCCAAAATTAAATGTATTTGTTTTGTAGCTGCTCAAACTATCAGGATCAGCAATGTCCTTGCCGGACATCATGTCACTGCCCGTATCGAAGTTTACCAATCTAGAAGGTAAGTGTTGCTCATAATTAATTATTAGTTACATGCATTTATAGATCTTCAATAGAAAATTAGCTAACAAAAATATTATTTTTAGCAATATTTTGGAGATTTGTGTTGAAGCTGGTATGAACATTACAGAACCGGAATAAACACCGCACAGGCAGTGATAACTTCATTTAATACGTATTATGTACAAAAATGTATTTATTTTTGCTCATGTATGTATTTCTGCAGAATTATTTGGAAATAAAGTCGGTTGCTCTTCAACTGCTTAAAAAATGTCGGCGTATTTACTAACTACGATACTGTGAAGTAAAGCAATTTTGTATATCAATGATTTTATTGTTTGCACATATTTACAAAATTACGAAAAGTGGTAGATAAATTAGGCGTATATGGTGAATTCAATGGTGACATCAAAATTTTAAATTTTCTATTTTGTAGGTATGGGGGAAGGGTAATGCTAAAAGCATCTAAAATTATGAAAAGTGGTAAATAAACAAAATCGATCATGCTGAATTCAACAGTGAACAGAAAGAAATACTTCCGCCGTGTTCCAGCCTACCCGTGGTTACCCACGGGTGCTTTACTAGTAAATTATAAAGTTCGTCATTCTGTTCGGTTGGACTGGACTTTTGGGTATTAAAACATAATAAAATAATAATTCCTAACTTACAGCCTTAGATAAATCTAATACACAGATAGCAGGTAGCTCCTGGATAAAATTAATATTACATGTAGATAATAGATAACTGTGTCAAATCAACAGCGTTTCTAATTACCTAACTAATCCAACGTTATGTATATACCAGTATTTGGAATATAAGGATAATCTGAATGCACCTGATGTAATCAATTTAAAAAAATGTGTTTGAATGTATTGTAAAAACCATAGTGTGCCATACTGCTTTATTGCATGATAAATCCATATAATTAATATAGACTATAATATTAAGGTAATGGTATTATTTAGTCAAAATACCATTTGTATAAAAGTAGGAGAAGACCCTGTGGCAAATCCACTGCTTGCTTAACTTACGTTACTTTCCACACTGCTTTGTTCTCCGCAAATTCTTCAAAATGATGAAACTCGCCGTTTTCGCTTTGTTGGTTGCTGCTGCATCCGCCGGAATCGTCACACCAGTCGGTTAGTTTGCAAATATGAGGAAACAAAATTAAAAATACAATCTGAGGAATTTATTTTCATTCTGTTTTTCATTTTTTCCAAAAGACAGGTGCGGAGGCGAAGGAGTCCCACTCCAACTTCGGTAAGGCTCTTCTAAACCGTTATGACTTATAGCATCTTTAGCTCACCCCTTAGGGAAATGTTGATTAAATAAATAATCATTTCCCTGGATATTATTGCTTTCCAGAGTAACAAATTGCGAAGGAGCTCCACCATGCACCATTGTTCCCGGGGATGACTACACTATCGAAGGAGATTTTGTTGCTGCCCATACTAGCACTAATGCCAACTTCAAATTGGTTGCCAGAACTGCTCTTGGAGAAGTTCCTGTTGCTGATGGACCTATTGGAGCCGTCAACAGTGGAAGCAGCTACACTGGTATTATTATATATAATGCATAACTATAAGTTACTATTAGTAATTAATGAACAATGAATTTATAAAATATATATGCCAAAAATTAATATTGCATTTTGTTCCTGTAGCTTCTCAAACTATCAGGATCAGCAGTGCCCTTTCTGGACAATCTGTCATTGCCCGTATCGAAATTTACCACTCTGCCAGGTAAAGACTCTTGTCTGCATTTATTAAATCATACCTAATTTTTATGTCGACATTTCAATGGAAATTTTCTAACAAAATTATTTACTTCTTAGCAATCAATTGGAGATCTGTGTTGAAGCCAGTATGAACATTCAGTAAGCTGTCATTCACGATGTATTAATTGGCAAAACATATTATAATACTATGTAAGACTGTATTTATTAAACATTACTGGACAAATTCCTAAGTAAATGTTTGGAAATAAAATCGGGTTGGCTTCAACCACTTTAAAAATGTCGGTGTACAATATTTACTAAATACAATGATACTGTGAAGTAAGCAATTTTGCGTATCAATTATTTTATTGCAGGCATGATTTACATACTTTACATACTTGCATTTTATTACAGGCATAATAAAATTAGCATTAAGGCTATTATAAATTATGAAATTCGCCATTCTGTTCGGGTAGACTGGACTTTTGGTTATTAAAACATAATAAAATGATAATTCCTAACTTACATCCTTAGATAATTCTAATACGCAGATAGTAGGTAGCTCCTGAATAAAATTAATATTTCATGTAGATAATTGTGTCAAATCAACAGAGTGGCTATATAATTACGTAACTAATCCAACGTTATATGTATGGACCAGTATTTGGAAAATTAGGATAATCTGAATGCACCTGATGTAATCACTTAAAAAATGCCGTAAAATTCTAATTGAGGTCCTCTGTCCGTCAACATAGGACGTAATATATATCAGACCATGATATATATAATACATCGCTCTGCACTCTAATACTGATATTAGCGGTATTATTTTTGCCCATATTATTTTAATTCCCCAGGAGGAAATTGTACCGAATTTTTCTATTAATTGTTAATCTATTTTTGAAGAGCATATCCCCTGGGGCATGTTGAATTTATTTAAGTACCTACTGAGTTTATGCCTTAATCAATCATTTGAATTGTTTTCCAGAGGAACAACTGCGAAGGAGCTCCACCATGTACTATTGTTCCCGATACTGACTACGATATCGAAGGAGACTTTACTGCTGCCTATACAAGCAGCCAAGTCAACTTCATATTGACTGCCAGATCTCCTCTTGGAGAAATTGTTGTTATTGATAGAGCTATTGGACCCTTAGCGCTGGAACTTCTTACACTGGTAGTAATACATAGTATTACAAATTCCACTGCAATACACACACACAATTTTTGGCAAGTCTAAGTTAAAAGCTTGTCCAAAATTAAATGTATTTGTCTTGTAGCATCTCAAATCAGGATCAGCACTGCCCTTTCCGTATAATCTGTCATGGCCCGTATCGAAGTTTACCATTTTACAAGGTAAGTGTTGCTCATCATTAATTGCATGCATTTAGATCTTCCATAGAAAATTAGCTAACAAAAATATTATTGTTAGTAATAATTTGGAGTAAGTAAGCAATTTTGTGTATCAATGATTTTATTGTTTGCACACATACTTTTACATACATGCATTTTATTACAGGCATAATAAAATTAGCATTAAGGCTATTATAAATTATAAAGTTCGCCATTCTGTACGGTTGGACTGGACATTTGGGTATTAAAACATAATAAAATAATAATTCCTAACTTACTTACATCCTTAGATAATTCTAATATACAGCTAGCTATTCGGGTAGCTTCTGAATAAAATTAATATTACATGTAGATAATTGTGTCAAATAACAGAGTGGCTAATTACCTAACTAATCCAACGTTAAGTATGTACCAGTATTTCGAAAATTAGGATAATCTGAATGCACCTGATGTAATCATTCAAAAAATTAGTCAAAATACCATTAAATTAGTATAAAAGTAGATGACCCTATGGCAAATCACTTTAAGTTAAGCAACTTGCTTAACTTACGCTACGTTCCAAACTGCTTTATTTACTCTCCGTAAATTCTTCAAAATGATGAAACTCGCCGTTTTCGCTTTGTTGGTTGCTGCTGCATCCTCCGGAATCGTCACACCAGTCGGTTAGTTTGCAAATACTATGAGGAAACAAAAATAAAAAGTAATAATGCAATCTGAGGAATTTATTTTCATCCTGTTTTTCATTTTTTCCAAAAGACAGGTGCGAAGACTGCGGAGGCGAAGGATTCCCATTCCAACTTCGGTAAGGCTTTTCAAAACCGTTATTACTAATAGCATCCTTAGTCCCCCCCTTTTTAATGTTGATTAAATAATAATTTCCCTGGATATTATTGCTTCCCAGAGTGACAAACTGCGAAGGAGCCCCACCATGCACCATTGTCCCCAATACTGACTACACTATTGAATCAGATTTTATTGCTGCCCACACTAGCACTATGGCCAACTTCAAATTGACTGCCAGAACTGTTCTTGGAGAATTTCCTGTTGCTGACGGACCTATTGGAGCCGTCAACGGTGGAAGCAGCTACACTGGTATTATTATATACTACACTAAATATTATTATTAATTGTTCATCATCCTTGTTCTTAATTCATAAATATAAGTACTACACTACATATTAGTAATTAATGAACAATGAATTTATTTTATAATATATATTTGCCAAAAATTAATGCATTTTATTCCTGTAGCTTCTCAAACTATCACAATCCCCGAATACCTTCGCGGACCTTTATTTGCCCGTATCGAAATTTATCACTCTGCCTGGTAAAGACTCTTATCTGCATTTATTAAATCATACATATTTTTTATATCGACATTCCGTGCAAATTTTCTAACAAAATTATTTACTTCTTAGCAAGCAATTGGAGATCTGCATTGAAGTTAGTATGAACGTTCAGTAAGCTGTCGTAATTTCATTCACGATGTATTAATTGGCAAAACATATTAATAATATTAGGTAAGATTGTTTTTTTCGAACATTATTGTTTGGAAATAAAATCAGTTTTTCTTCAGCGTAATCAATACTTTACTGTGAATAAATGTTTGTGCAACAATTTAATTGCTTGCACATGAATGCACTTTGTTACATGCAGAATATTAGTGCGCCTATAGACTTCAGGCATATGTAAATGTAATGTAATTACATATTAAAATTTTAGATTCTTTACATTATGAAGTTTAACTTTCCGTCGGACTTATGCATATTGGATTTAGAAAGTTTAAAAAGCAGACCGCAGCAACATAAACATAATAAATATAATCACCCCTAACTTAGACATTCATAGATAACCCTAAAACACAGATAGTAGATAGCTCCAGATTAAAACTAATACATACATACATACCCAATACTTATATATGTAGATACTTATTGTAATTGTGTCAATCAATACAGTGGCTACTAATTACCTAGGTAGTTATGTAATGTACTATCAGTGATTAGGATTATGTAAATGCATCACATGTAATCATACTATTTTAAAAATGGGTTTGATTGTAAATTGTAACTTAGTTTTTTTTGAGTGATACTATTAATAATGGTATTATTTAGTCAAAAGTACAATTACATGAGTATAAAAGTGAGAGCGAACCCTGTTGCAAATCCACTGCTTGCTTATCTTTCGTTACTTTCCACGCTGCTTTGTTCTCCGTAGCTTCGGTCTTAAATTCTTCAATCAAAATGATGAAACTCGCCGTTTTCGCTTTGTTGGTTGCTGCTGTATCCGCCGGAATCGTCACACCAGTCGGTTAGTTTGCAAAATATTAGAATACAAAAATTTCAAAGGAATTTATTTTCATATCCCATATACTATTACGAATATCTTCCAATTTACAGACAGATGCGGAGGTGACGGAATTCCACTCCAACTTAGGTAGGTACCATAACCTTTTTAAAAGCTACATATATATATAAAATATCATTAGTTTCCCCGGGAGGAAAGGATAAAAAAATTTGTTGCAATATTGGACATTATTGCTTTCTAGAGTAACAAACTGCGAAGGAGCTCCACCATGCACCATTATTCCCAATGAGGACTACAATATCGAAGGCGACTTTACTGCTGCCTTTTCAAGCGCCATGGTCAACTTCAAATTGACTGCCAGAACTGCTCTTGGAGAAATTGTTGTTGCTGACGGAGAGGTCGGAGCCGTCAGCGCTGGAACTAGCTACACCGGTACAGAATGATTGCTTATTATTTTGCTATTGTACTGAAGATGTGATTAAGTTATACCTAAAATTAATTTGCTTCTGTAGCTTCTCAAGTCATCAGGATCAGCACTGCCCTTTCTGGACAATCTGTCGTTGCCCGTATCGAAATTTACCACTCTGTCAGGTAAAGACTCTTATTTATTTAATCATCACCTATTTATGCCGACATTTCAATGAAAATTTCCAACAAAATTATTTATTTTTTAGCATGCAATTGGAGATCTGCGTTGAAGCCGGTATGAACGTTCAGTAAACCGTCGGAATTCGTTATCTAATTCGCTATCTATAAATTGGCAAACACATATTAAAATATTATGCAAGATTGTATTTATTGCACATTGTTGGATGCATTTCTAAGGAGTTATTTTAATAAAGTCGGTACGATATTCTAAATAAGTTTTTGGGCAGCAAATGATTGTTTGTACAGCTCATGAACGCATTTATTTATAGACAGACATTAATTGTTGCTTCTTTTGTTCAGATTAGATCATTTATACTGTGTATTAATGTACAAGACTAACATGTACTATAAATTCCTTACGTTCGCAATTTAATCATTGTGATATGCATGCATGTAGATTGTAGATATTGTGCGAAAAGCTCATTACCTTTGTTTGTATAATCTCCTCAACAAAAACTGCTCTATATAACTTAAACTAGTGAGGAAAGATTGATTGATTTATGGGGGAATACTTTATTATCTGTACTACACATTTATTTTTAGCTTAACACTCATATGGCATAATATTTAAAACACACCACCCGTCAGGGTCACGTTGTCCCACAGTGATAAATATTATATAGCCACATGGATATCAATAACATTAGCTCAACATTCTACACGATGTAATTAGAATCAAAAACATACGATCATAATGCAGAATTAGCGCTGATGAACATAATGTTTACCATGTTTTAGTTATTATCGTTATCATATAATCAATATTAATTCTGTCTAGGTTGCAGCTTATGTAAGCTTTCGGATTTTCAGATCCCCTAATGCCCTACCGCTATCTTTAATGTAATCTAACTCTTCGTCTATCTACATTAAGCTAATAAAAGTTATATTGCAGCTATTGCGTAACACATAGTATATCTAAGTATTTAATATGCATGAATATGAATCCATATCCTTAATACCTATTTGCTAAATGGAAAAACGTGTTCATGTTCATATAAGCTGACTTGTTATAAGGTTTTCCTATATAAAATCATATCTGCATCTCAAATCACACCACATCTGCTCGTAAAAGTATAAAGTAACAAAAACACATGCATATGTGAAGTAAAACATGACGAATAGAATATTTACTCTAGTTTGCATATATGAATATGGAGTGGTTACGTTACATGCAATATTCAGGGTCTGAGGAGCTGCCAATACACATAAACGTAAATGCTAACTACCTACTAGTCTAGGTAGGTACCTAACTAACTTGACTTTACTTTACACACCAAAGCAATGATGGCTCATATGATATGGAATCTAATGTGCAGACGTAGTGATATTATGTATCTGTATGTAAGTATACATACGTAAAGCTTTTTTGTATGTAAAATGTGTGTAAATGAATAAATGTACTTGGTACACGATAGGTAGACCTGTAAACTGTAGACACATACTAAATGCATAAATGTATGCAAAGAAGCCAGCTCTCTATTTTACTTTACGGGCTCTATACACAGTTTTCAAGCGATTCTCAATTCTACTGACTGTAAATGTGAATTGGTTTTGGTTTAGGCGGATAAGCGGATAAGGATGGGATTGGGATGGCATAGCACAGAGGTTGTTCGTCTTGAGTTGACGTTATATAACGTGTGACTTGGCTACTTGGCTTTAAACAGCAGTCGGCCTAAAAATAGATGTTTAAAAAATCTTTCAACCCTTCCTTTCTACTTTTACAATTTATATTCCTTAGGTATTCTCTTTTATTCAACCAATTCATCGCTGACAAAATGTTCCTTTTTGTAATTAAGAATTAATTGCAATTGACTCAAGCTAAACCAAACCAGGTAATGTAATTGTACATACAAACTTACCACATAGACATAGCTCGAATAGTAATTGACACATTCAAGTGTAATAATTTCTTATCTTGCTCAAATTATTGTTTACGTACATACAGATACTTATTATGTATTCAGAATTTAAGTACATGCTAATTATGCAATGGAATTATTAAAATATTACTACATGAAGTGACAACAAGAACAACGACAGTGAATTTACCTTGAATACCTACCTACCACCTATAACCTAGTTGGATTTAATTTTTTGTTTATACATATAGATTGTACGTAGAAGAGAGTGCTCTGTTTCTGTTTCTGCCTGCAGATTGTACATTGCCAGAGATAAAAGGAGAAAATGCGTAGTGGAAATTTGTTTCACCGGTTGTGGGTGCTTGTGATGGTAGTTATGAATATGGGTGTTACGACCAATAGTACAAATACTCGAGTGAATTCCGAATTATCTCCTGTTGTCACAATAGCCCAAGGGAAACTCCAAGGTGTTGTAATGGACTCGAGAGAAGGGAGATCCTATTACGCTTACAAGGGAATTCCCTATGCTGAGAAACCTGAGCGATTTGAGGTGTGTCACTATATATTCCTTTGAAAAGTTTTTACACAGGATGATGATAATTTAATGTGATGATATGAAATGATATCTCCTCTCTGCTCTGGTCCTTAAAAGTGAGACAGAGACCTAGTTCTGTACACATTTACCTGTCATGTACATCGTGTGTATTAAATTACATCATTAAAAGCAATGCGGCATAGTGCTGGTGCACTTAGGGAGGACATGACGACAGAACTAGCAAAATGGAGATAGAATCATAAGTAGAAATGACAATTATATGTAAATTGCAAATATAATAAAGTGGTATGTTTTATATTCAGCCTGCACAGAGGAAAAAGAACTGGGGAAATGTTTTTAATGCGAGCCAATTCGGACATGTATGCATGCAGCAGGAAAGACACACGCCGAAAGTCGTGGGAGATGAGGACTGCCTTTTCGCGAATGTTTATACTACAAGGGTAATGCGAGGAAACTTTTTCTTTGAATATTTATCCCTTAAAAAAGAAGCAGAAATATGTATTTTCTCAATTTAGCATCTCAGAGGGAGGGTGGTGAAGGCAGTTAATCTGGACTAAGTATTTATGTAGAATTATTTTAACCCGAGTTGTATTTAAAATTAATTTACATTTAAAATGTCTTAATGTACTGGAAAAGTCATTACACAAAACTTTCTTTACAAATTATGGGCTCCTCCTGTGCTGTTAAAATTTTGGGCGTGATTTCCATGATATGAAAAATTAAAGAACAGAAATATTTTTTAAGGTTTTATGGAGATCTTGATGAGATTTCCTGTTTTTTAGTGTGAAAGGAAGGAAATAGCACAACTCTGAACTCCAATTATATTTGAATT
>JAQFYC010007219.1:0-10837 GCA_034694165.1 Tomocerus mixtus
TATTTACATGTGCATTCTAGGTGATCTTTTCTTGTTGCCTAGCACACGTAGAAGGCCTGGAATATTTTCGTTAGGGAAGCGAAGGTGTCTTAAGCTATACATGGAATTCGTCCAACTAGCTTAGGTCAGGTCTTGTCTACTGTATATTAGAAGAACAAGAAGCCTTTACAAATTTAAAACGAAGATTATTAGAGGAATACAAGAGGAAATCTTACCGCAGAACAACCTTTACTATAGAATAGGTATTTAGCTAATGAAATGTAATCCCTTATCTGTCTAAATTCATTATACAGTACTCATAACCCTGTATTCTATATAATATAGTAATAATATGTATAGTATATAGCAGTAATACATAAACGAAGAGGAAAAATGTGTAACAAATCTTTAGAGAAAACAATTCTCGTAAGGAAGCTTTCAGGGATAATGGAGAAAACGGGGAATTCAAAATGTCAGTTGAAAAATAAATGTCTTTAGTTAAGACTGAGAATAGATTCTGTATTTAACTAATAGCATTTTCCATTTATGGTCCTCGGGGACTTTGTCTTTAGTAAAATAGCAAATTGGTATAATAACTACTATGGTAAAAGTTGCATGGTCACAATCCCATAACATAAACTGAGTTCGGATTTAAGATTATTGCCGTTTTCCTTGTCTTGCCTTGGTTTATTTATGCATGTCATGAAAAGATACATGGATTCATCTTCTGTATAACTAAGTTAGCAGAAGAAGAATATCAAAACCAAAGAGAATACTAAATTAGTTTTATATTCTTCGTATTCTTGGTCTTGGCTTAATTTTGGTTTTATGTAACTAACTAAGCAGATAAATATTCAGCCATATGGTATCTGTATAAGTAGAAAGAATAAGTAGAGCCATATTTTACTTATATACATACTGCATACAGAAACTGGATCACAATGCATATTGTTTCATTATTGTGTTATGTTTGTTATGTGTGAGATAGAGAATGGGAGAGATGGGCCGTCAAATTTAATGGGATCTCTCAACGGAGTTGGATTCTAGGATGGAATGGAAATGCGTGGAATGGAGCAAAGGCGAAGGAGGGAAGTCATCGGTTAATTAGAGCAGTTTCGTTAGAATTTAGTGGGACATTCAATCCAAGTCTAAAGGGGATTTCCTCTGCGAGGCATGGCTTGGCTTTGACTATTCCAGAATTCCAGAATTGAAAACTTTATGAGCCTTCAACACAACATTGTGATAAATTGAGCTATTAACCGTTTATGAGTCTGGCCCGGCTTCCTATTAACAGGCAAAGACAAAAGAAGGTGACCTATTAAAGGCTGGACGGGAGTAACCCATTAACTTTTATTTAATACGTGGTGGATTCAGATTCTTGTACTTATTAGCTATAATAAGGTAAATACCGAAATACTGAGGTGAATCCTTTTCCCACACTCCCTTTATGTTTTGGAACTTGAACTATTTTACATATAAGTTATAAGCACAAAACAACGAACATATTTATTTCAGTTTTGTGACAACTCTTATGTAAGTAACTCGAGAAAGTCAACCGCAAAGGGAAACCTGATTTCATTAGCGAGTAAATTCTTAATCACGCAGCTATATCAAATCCCAATCTTATAATCTCACTATATCGCATCGAATCACTAACATTTAACCACAAACTGTCTAGTTTCAAAGAAATATGAGCAAATATTCATGCATAGATAATCCGGACACTAAAACTCGTAATCTTAAGCACTGGGATTAGTGCTATCCTTTTATATAGCATTAAGGTCTCATAAGAAATCAGGGCTGGTCTTCTAATCCCAAATGTAATGTAACTGTTACACCAATTCAATTACCTATGACAGCTCCTCCCCATTTTGATCAATCTTTTACATCATTATTTATAATAATGACACAAATAAACATCTGTTGTCTCTCGGCTTGGATTTGGCTGTTGTTGATGTTTGTGTGGCTCCAATTCTATTGTTAGAGGAATTATTAATGTTCTTACCTATGCAGCTAAGCTACGCACTTTTTGTGGTCTTGTTAATATTCATAAGGAAAACAATACCTACCTACTACTTACTATAGTAAATATATGTGCACGTTGATAATTAATTAGCTTTGATGTTTATCTATATGCCCTTACTCTCATCTGAGTGAACTGATTGCGTGCCCAGCCCGACATCGGTAAAAGAGGTGTACAATGTAGAAATGTGGAAGTACAAGTGTATCATACATAAAATATACATGACCATGTTTGCGTCCTGACATGACACTAATATACACTGTTGTGTTGTGTTATGTTATTTAAGTTTGGGCAATGTAACGCAATGATAGTGCATTGTATTCTATCATATTATGTATATGGTAATAATATTATCTCGATGTCTTTAACCTCATAAACTACTTCGATGCTAATAACTACACCTAATAGTTTGGAGTAGGAATGTTCCACTACATTAGGCCAGGCCCATGGCCCATGTATTAGTAATAAATAAATGAATAGGCTATGTAAAGTAATAAAACGTATCTAAATAGCTGGCTCATCTTTTAAATACTTTATAAAGATCGTTTTCTATATTAGGGTCAGAGAGAGAGAGAGCGGAGAGAGACATTCAATATCTGTATAAAGTTAAGTTGTATGAATGTTTCCATTATAAAGGTATTTATTATTGGCATTCAAATAATGTTACTTTTGTGGTTAATTTATGAAAATTCTCGGCAGGCTTCGCTTGGCAATTGTTTTAAGTTCATGCACTTGTATCTGTAGTGTATCGCAATGTAATATCTCTGTGTCGTTAATTTCGGCAACAAATTAAATTAGCAGTTTACAAGATTTGCCAATTAAATTTGCAAATAGAACCTCACTTCGGGCTCAGGTGTCGTTAAATAGCTTTTACAAACAATGTATTTGTATTTGCATGATCATAATGCACAGGATTAACATTACATGAATTCTCATATGCTAATTTCCATTAGGAGCTGTGCATACTTCTGAATATTTTACAAGTAAATAGATTCTGCTAATATAATGTAATAACCATATCGTTCATTCTTACGCGAATGCGAATGGATACTTATTTTGTTATGAACTACCTAGCTAACTCATCTATGTATTCTACCGTACTACCTATTTACATCGTGATTATGATTATGCTAACTAAACATAGTTATTTACCTAAGGGTAATGTTAGTGTACAGTTTAGGTATACCGTAGAAACAGTACTAATTACCCGTGGGGATTAATAATTTTATGTAAAAGTTTTTCTCTGGAAGCTACTATATATGGCGGAGCTTTTGTAACTATTAATTCCCGTAAATAATTAAATAGCTACCTCATTTTATTAATTAACTGTAAAAAGTAGGTTTCAACTCTGAAAGTCATTGTATAAGGCAACATTCAATAATTTCCATACGTTAAAGAAGCTTGAAGAGTCTTTCTGTAGTTTCTTTCTTACAAAATTCATTTGTGCACAATTGATAGATTTTAGAGCTTAAAACACTGGCCTAGATTTTGCTAATTTTCCTTGTTACGTGTTACGTGATAGACAATAGGAAACTAATGCAGTTTATACGGTACACACCTAGTCGTAGTACATAGTTTAAGTATTTAATATTAATTATGTGTAGAATGTAATGGTCTCTACTGAACTGTACCGTGCAGTGAATTAGTGGAATATTTATCTATGTATCTATGAATATGAATGTATGCAAAAGTCATTACGTTATGATTATGCTATGCTGTACATGGCTAGATTATCTACATTGTAATGTAATGTGTGTAGTAAAATTTAATATGTATATGTAGATACCTACGCAGTAAAGTAACATTCATTCGTTTCGCTAGGTCATGAATCTCCCATGAAAGACTTGAGGATGAAATGTAAATTGGTATTTTGCTGATAATTCAATACTTGTCTCATTCTCTCTCTCTCTCTCGGGCTCAGGTTTTCACTCTCCTCTATCCATATCCAAATGTGAAGTATCTTATCTGTATGTATGTATGTTAATATGTGTACTCCGTGTATTGTTGTTGGAAATTATTGCGAGAAAGATAGTTCAATGCACAAGAGTAGTTTTTAGTGCGAGATAAGTTACCTACCAACAGATAATAAAGTTAAAGTTAAGAGACACGCCTCTTTATTCATTTTCTTATTAAGTGAAGCCACTGCGTTCAACTTCATTACTTACTCAGCTCTATGATATAGTAGGATTTGTAATGGCATATTTATGTCAAAGGCTCAAGGTACCATCGTGCCAACTTTCCCTTCGGTTGTACCCGTCTCATTTCTGCAATAAAATTTTCTATAGAGAAAAATTAAATTGTCACATTTGAGCTAACTAATTCAAATTCACAAGTTTTTACTTTTGTGTTTAAAGTGATCTAATTTTCGATCTTGAATAGTTTATTGCAAAAATGGGGCAAAAGCAACCTTAATAATAATGTTAACACTATTTTGTGCAAAAAGTAACCTAAAATGTTATTTTTTCTCAAAAATCATTGAAACATTGGGAATTCATGATGATGTTTGTCAATTTGGACCTACACGTTTGCCACTGACACTTATATACACAATAAACATTTAATCTTTAGCCATACATTTTCTAATGCATATAGATATTCTTACTTTTGTGTAGGTATGTGTTAACAATAAGTATCATTACCACACACTATTAAAGAAAAGAACATTGAGCATAACATACACTCCCAGGGATAAATAGAGGTTTGCAATTTGCAATTGGCCTACACAAAGTATATATTTATTATTTGTTATTTTCATGTTCTTACATTTGCTTAGCAGTCCAGTAAGACATTCGTACATCCATTCATCATAACGCATAATAATATTTATTGTAATTGTAACTGTGTGACAAGGAGAATGATAGATAATAAAAGCCAAGCTGAAATGAAACTACTATATAATGATAATGTTCCTTAGCCCTAATGGCCATAAATAATTGTACTGATTCCTTTTATTGCTTACTATTTACAGGTGGTGATTCTGTTTCCTTACTACCATCATATCATCCTCATGCAGTCAAAGCCAACAACTACAAGTGTTACTTAATACAGGTTGCACTTTGCGCTACAGCAGCAGGTGCTTTTAATCCTTAACATCCTACCTACCTACGTAATCGAGACTTCGAGACTATAGAAAATAAATATAGCAAGATTGGGCTCATATCACTTTACCTACAAAGGACCAACTATAGCTCGTCCCTATGTGGCTATCATCTCAAATCTAACGTCAAAACATTCTCAGCGTCAAAATGAGTGGAGTTCCTCCGCCACAACCGATTGCAGAGTTCCCTGACCACTACATCCGCAATGACGACATTATCCGACCCAAACCCAGAAGGTGAGCGATATGAATTTTTATATTAAATTGAATATGAAATGACTATTTAGCTTTGAATTTTATTAACACTTACAGATAGTAATTTATATAGTTATCGTTAGTTGGTAAAAGAAAGATAATGAAGAGACAGATAAGACACTAGAATTGTATTTGTTTAAAGTTTGAATAGAAGATGATTTGGATTTTGAATTTGCAACCATTTAGTAAGAGCTTTTGCTATATGGCATCTCTTATATTACGTATTTACACATTTTTTGATGTACCTACTGAAATTCCAGACTCGATTCCTACCAGTTTATAAGGAACAACTTTTTTGTTATTTTTAGCAATTTTTTTGACGTTATTTTTAAAAATGTTCAGTTAAATTCGTTCGCTTATAAATACTTTTGCCTTTTGCATCTAAATGTTAAAGATTTGCTAAATTATATCATATCATACAAAATAGCATTCGTTACATATAATAAGCAATAACTCTCTGGTACTGTAACGCGGAAATTATATTGATAGATTAATAAATATGATATTCATCATTACAAAGGTGACAGTGACAGTGAGACACCTTGGGCTAGATAAAACAAATCAATTCCTTGCAGAATGTAGTTCCTGTTTGAAATACAACATCTAATATTTGAATGTTCACTATCTGTTTATGATTGTCAATTTTGCTCACATTACATTATGCTGTTCAATATAATTGCAATAGCTGTCATTTACAAATACACTACTATGTACTACGCAGATTAGGCACAGAGAGCAATACCGACGAAAATAACACTGAAATATATGTATATGGTAGTAAGTATAAGTATCATGTAAGTATTATTATCTCGCCTCACTTATACAAAGAGTTGGTGTTTGTGAACGATAGTCCTTTGATCATAATTGCTTTGCATTGTGATTCAAGTGCCGATTAATTAGAGACAAAGAACATTAAGAATGAATTTAGAATAGACATTGTTCAATTCACAGTCTATTAAGAGGATATTATTATGAGCACGCTTAATGAATATTAATGACATGTACCTAATTTACTACTTATATATCGTACCTACATGTATTATGTATAGTATAAGCTGTACTGTTATGTTTAATGTATCTAGTACTAAAGTGTGTGAAGTAATTTTCTATTTCTGTGCATACATTACATGTTATGAGATTGCATGTGAACCTAGCATGGCACGGTTTTGCTTTACTTGATTTTAGCTCCGGGATTTCAATTGCGATGCAAATGAAACTACTTTACTAGGAATAAAACATTAAACATTTCCATTTGATAGATGGTACTATTAGTGTTAGAACTAAACGGAACCACACAAACATTAAAATATTTATATCTACATAACATAGCTATAGATAGATACTTAAATATCTATACAAGCCATTATATGTATGTACGACACGAGAGAAGTAAAAATAACTGTTACAGCTTTCATGTCTAAAAGCTAAGCTAAGTGAGCTCCCATTCGGTTTAACGGGAAGTTTGTATTAAAGTGTAAGAAAAGAAAGAAAGCAACTACCGGATGGGATAACAGAACCATGCACGTAACGTAACGTAACGTAAATGGTAAACGTAGCTGTAGGTATGGAAAGCATAAGGTAGAAATTGTAATACATCTATTTTACATAAGTTAGTCTAATCCAAGTGTCTAACATGCAAACACACCTGTTCAGAGGTTCAGACCAGAGTGAGAATATTATGTTTGCCGTTTGTGTGTTCTGTGTCATATGGAAATGAAGTCGTAGACTCTAGTCGTAAAGAATAAATGGGAGTTATATTGTAGAGAAGGAAATGATCAAAGAAGTTTTTATCAAAGGATTTGGAGATCTGAGACAGAAGCAAATGTTTCTTGTGACATGAAGATTTTCACTTTTTAGTGACACTCTGCTACGTGCTAAATGCCATATAAATTACAGAAGAACATGAGTTCATGACAGTTTATTTAGACCAAAGAAGGTCTCTGGATCATCTGTCCTCACAGATTTATCTTAACAACTTCATCCCATTTTTGGGCAGTGTAAAAAGTGTATATTGTCACTAGATGGGAAGAGAAACGTATAACGGAGTTGTTTATGGTATAATGTGTGTTTAACTTTTGTGCTTGTAAATCCATATTATACAACTAAATAAGTAACTCAAGCCAAAGCCAAAGCCAAGTTGATGCTTTAAAGTCTAAAGGAGTCGTGAATCTTGTGAATGGGTTGTAGTTGCAATTTCTGGTTTGGTTCTGGTTTATCTTCTTGTTTATCCACTCAAATGTGTAATAGTAAAGCTGAAGCCAATTCAAATCAGTTCGCCATTCTTCATACTCATAAACACTATTACTACATTCAAAACTACATAATAACTTTAAAGGTACTTTGTTTTGCGATATTATTCTGCACATGTACTTATAGATAGTAGTTATTATACAGAAGTTATTAAGGGAAATATTATATAAGATATATGCAGCAGATAAAGGTACCTACGTGATATTTGTACATGAAAAGCCACGGCAGATGAAACGATCAAATCAATTCACAATATCACAATCCACTAGCAACAAGCTACTCGTCATGAGAGCCAAGAGTTTTAATGTGTGGATTATTACAGTTATGGTGCACATTCTCAACATGAACTCTGTTTAATGATAGTAATAATAATAGAAGCACCTGTTCTCCTCTCTTCTCATCTACTCTTCAACTTTTTTCTTTTTTCTTTGTTATTCTAATCCAAGTTACGTAAATATCCCATTATATTATCACTATCAAACTCAAACTCAATCCTATCATATTACATGAAAAAGGCTTAATTGCAAATTTTAATAGGGAGAACAACAAAGAAACAAAGCATTCTTCTTTCGTCGTCCTTAAGCTCAAAATTCATTCATAACTAAAATACTTTGTTATTTATGCTGTGCATGATTTTGATGGATTTAATTTAAAAAAAGAAACTATCAAAGTAATTGTAGTACATACTATAATGGAACGGGCAGACAACTTGTACTTATAGTATAATATTTACTTGAATGAAAAAGAAGCCAAGCTAGTTGCACATGTAGTCAATGGACTTTCTTCGCAATTGCAAAAGGTTTCACAAAAATGTATAGTTTAATTCATAAAATAAAAATGAGATTTGTAGTGTGTTGTCCGATTATGTATTATATTACACAGATACATTTATTAAAATAAGAAAACTATCAGGTAGCTTTCTGTAAATTTTACCTGAAATTGAATGACAAAAATCAAAGCTTGCATTAAGATTGTAAGACTATATGTAAAAGGATCGTTCGTAAGTCTAAAATTCTACTCAAAGGTACATTACCTACCGGACATAATGATGGGACGAACCAGAACTACAGTATTTAATTATCGCTTTAAAATATCATTAATTAGAACAATCCATCTTACCAGACCTTAGTATTCATTTTCCGTCGTGAACTATTAATTTTTCATTCCTTATAGCTTCTTTAGTTGTAAATTGTAATGAATATTAAGTAGTGTGAATTTTGAAGTGAATCGTTCTTCAAAAATGCGTACCTTGTATTTATATAACAGTTTAGGTCTGTGGGGTGGAGGTGTTATGTAATGTGTGTACTATAATGTAACGCAAGCAAGCCAAATGGGTATCACAACGTTAAATCTATTGTTTTTTCTCATACGATAAGTGTCTATCTATGTGCAAACGTACTTATGTAAGTAATATTTACGTAGGTGCCTAATAGAAACTCATGTATTTATGTACGTAGGTTTGTAAATTGAAAAAATATAAAAAAGGTATAGGTTGATGGGTTTAGCTAAAGTTGAGTTGAATGTAGTAGGTATTTGTGTGATCGTTTATATCTATGTCGTCGTGACATGAGGCGATGTAGCTGTTCTGTTATGTGAAGCAACTCTGCGAAATCTCACCATGATGCACCTCCGGAGACAAGGTAGATAGATAAAACAATGTTCAGAATGCAGATATGTAAGGTTGTATTTGCGTATGTATTTTTCGACCCGCCATAGGGAGTCTAGTAAATTATCCGGATGTTTGTTGTAAGAAAAGTCAAACCAGCTAGCTGCAGGTCAAAGAGATATTATTACTTGTCTTAAGTTTAGTAATGTGCGAAACGATTGTCTTCTCCATCAGAAACTCACTCACTCACTCGCTTCTATCACAATCACATCATCATCACATAACGCATAGAAGCGTAAACATACTTTCTTATCTTTCTGCTAATTACTCCGCAATGATATGATAATCATCGGGTTTGTCTTTAAGCTTGTAAAGGAAAATGTAACGTCATCTTATATGAGATGTTATGTATTTTACGTGTTCAATGTAAATTGTAAAACTAACTGCACTGTATATACAGATATACAGTAGCTTTAAGTTTACGTTTACTTGTCTTCTGTTTCTCTCTTCAAGTAGACAAGACAAGACACGTGGACTAATTACGCATCTGAATAATTGCGATAGGAAATGGATTGTACGTGGATTAAGTGCTTACATACATTATAAAAATACCTTGTGAGTTTAATGGATAAATGTACCGTAAATTAACCATGCTTGACTTTTCTTAGGAAAATATCGACTTTAAAGTAACTTTAGATGTATTTCAGCTATTTAAAAAGGCACATGTGCTCTTTCAAGACATAAACAGTTAGAATTAATGGGAAAAATAATTAATTATTCAAATAATCAAATAAGATCTTCGTATACAAGGGACTAATGCAGGTGCACATTTATTTACAATTTGCATTAACATAATGTATGTAGCAGGTACTATGTTATGTAACACACATTTATTATTTAATCTCTTCTACAATTATATAATAAAACAGGAAAAAATAATAGTTAGGTACTCGTGGTCGTAGTCGCAAGTTGTAGCCGAGAACACGGAAAGGTAACTTAAAACAATTATCACTTAAGACCTACAGTTAGGTAATATTGTAATATTGTAAAAAATTAGCATACTGACTTTACATCACTTACTTACTTACCTATTAACACGGAATAAGATCAGATCAATACACTGTTACTCAACTATGCAATCAGTTAATCCTTTTTCTATTGACTTTGGCATTGACATATAATATTTGTTACAAAAACGATTGCAGGCACAGTGAATTGAACTCTGTGACCTTATCTCTTTGTTAAATCAAAACCAAGAAATTAATTTTTTTTACAAACCTAATTTATTCAACAGTAGTAAATACTACAATCAATTACGCAACTCCAAAGGGTTATTAATTATAACATATTAATTATACGCTAAAATCTTTTGTTTTATCTTTCTGATGCTGTTGTTCCTGTTTCATTAATTTAGAACATAATTTCTTATGCCCACAATAAAATAGATGCTTTAAATATTACTGAAAATTGCATTGAGGCTTAATGCACAATAAAAGTAAGGAATGACATTGACAGCTCCTGTGTGCAAAATGCAACTGTAACTTTCTTCCATCCTTAAGGAGGACTCAATGGTTAGAATATGAATCAGACGGACGCGCGCTTGATTCGCATCTGTTCATATTGAACG
>JAQFYC010007220.1:0-10836 GCA_034694165.1 Tomocerus mixtus
CTTGCCAATAGACTTCAACTTAAGAGACCGTAAATACGTAGTGCCCACATAGCCGAATGGCTTATGTGTCGACCTGTCTCACGACACAGGGGCTAATTTTTGGTTCTCTTTCCTTCAATCCGAGATCAACATAATTTCCTTATCATTTATCCAAATTCATATCATTCATTTCATTTCTTTCCTATTTATCCCTATTTAACTTAAGGTACCTACATCCAACGGTGGAGATCATGTAGTATTTCAGTACCTTTATAGCAATAGTAAATAGCTTAGTTTGACAGAACTATTGTAAAGAAATTCCTAATGAAAATCTGGGTATGATGTAATATTTATGCTCCTCCGAATTAAACTAATTTTAGTCTCGTTTTCTAATACAGGTATGTTTTAGGTATGTGTAATCTTTGTGTACGATTAAGTGATGCCAATTAAGTAAAATAAAGTAAAATTGGTAGATTTAATGCTATGCTTGATCATTGGCCCTACACTGGATATTTGTCATAATGTATTTGCATTACTAACAGTAGAGTATTTTCAAATACAATGACATTGAAATAGTAGATAATCCTAACAATCGAAACGTACTCACACTTACTTAAGGTATTTTTATTAATAATTTTCTCAATTGGAAATATTCTGTTTCAAACGGCTTTTCTTGATTTAAAGCAATTTTCGGAGAGTGATTTAGTTTGTATGCTAACTACAATGTACGCTGTAACTTTTGTAAAATGTATGCATTTACCAGTAAACTAAATAATTTTCAAGCCATATTTTACGTTTAGCAACTTAAAAAGTGATACTAGCTTGCATAAATACATTTAATTTTTAGGGGTCCGCACATGTTGGAAGTGTGAGCCTCTAATTTAAAGATTTTATTGTTAAAAGACAAATTGTTAATGTAGAAACATTGTAATTGAATTTTAGACGTTTTTTCCCAAAAAGGGTTAAAAAGGGTTAAATTAAGAAAAGGGTTAAGTGAGAAAAGGGTTAAAAGTGTCCCATTTTATTGATGGATCACTTGGTCCGACAGGATTAAAAACCAAAGTTGACCCGATACCACTTGGGTCCTACCCGGGTAACCACATGAGACCCGTATTTATAAGTTTAAACCGAATAAACCATGTATTGTACCTATTTATAATAATTCCTTTGTTCTATGTAGATTCATTTGTTCTTTGTCTTTTATGTAAATTAGTAATATATATAATTTATGGAATGTTCTAGAATCTTTACGTTAAGTACCTACGTGTACAAATAAATTCTTACATTAAGTACCTACGTGTACAAATACTTACATTGAGTACCTAAGTGTACGAATTCTTACATTGGGGATTAGTGAAGACAAAGGAAAGCCACAACGAAGCTTGAACGTCCGCTCTCCATCGACGGGTATAAAAGGACGAACCGTCTCAGCTCTTCAGTCCATTGCTTGGCTGTAGAAGGATTTATTTCCGTCCGGAGCTTTGGAACTCACCTTCCCTTCCCTTACACCTTGCCCTGCTGTTCTGTAGAAGGAGTATTAACTCCGTTCGGGGCTCATTATTCCTACCTATCTCTAACGTTCGTACTGTTGTCAGTTTAGTGAAACTATCCTAATACCGTTTGACTTGGAATAGACATCCGTTTTACTTGGAATAGACATCCATTTGATACTTGGAATAGATATCCGTTTTTACTTGGAATAAACATCCATTTGATACTTGAAATAGACATCCGTTTTTACTTGGAATAGACATCCGTTTTGATACTTGGAATAGAAACCCCTTTTGATATATATTGTAGCTTGTGAAAAAGTACAGCTTTGAAATAAAAAACAATTATTAAACCGAGTTAAAATCCCCAATCAGTATTTGGTGAAACGACGATTAATTTACAAATAACCTCATAAGAATCATTTAATTATAACATCATTTCAATTCAAAGCATTTTACAGGATTCATGACTTTTGGCAGTCACTTTCGACGGGTAGTCGATTGCGGCCGACTTTCAACATACAGTTATAGAAACATCCTATTTCAATCAGTATTTGCCCCAATCTGGGAAATTTACTTATTAGAGCACTGTTCCAACATAATAAGAATTGTACATAGGGGCTTTATAGATAATACTCAGTTCAGTGTAACATAATTTGTTCACTGGAACCCCAATGTATTTTAAATTGCAGTCAAGTCTTTCTTACATTAATAGTAGACGTGAGTTGCGTACAAATAATAATGTCTATGAGATTCCAACTCTGCAATTAGTTAATAGTATGTGTTGCCGCCCAAAGAGCAAGCAAGTTTTTAAGGTTTAAGTTAGGTTCCTTTAACTCAACTTTTAACTTAGCGAATTTCTCAACGTTATGCTTTAAGTTTATTTCATGTACGTCTGTAAAGTTTAGCTCAACTTTTATCTCAACGCACTTCTTAACGTTTTGCGTTATGATTGATTTTCTCTCTTCAAGCTAACTTGTAGTTCAACAGTTAACTCAACGGTCTTCTCAACGTTTTCCGTTGAGCCTGTTTTCTTTATGTATGTTAACTTTATATCTAGGTTAGGTTTACTTAGGTTAGGTTAAATTGCGTTAAGTCTATTTCATGTACGTCTGTTAAGTCTATCTAACTTTCAACTTAACCAACTTTTTACGTTAACTATATTTTCTGTCTGTCTGTTAGTTTTATTCCAACTTTTAACTTAAGGAGGGTTCTCCACTCTAAATACATTAGAATATTTTCATGAAAAAGTTCCTTCGTTCAAAAGATTGCTTGAGCACTTCTACTAAACTGACAACGACATATGATGTGTCGATGGAAAGCTAGTAACTTTCCCCGGAATGTGACAAAAGAATTTTGAAATTTTTTCTTTAGCAATGTATTTATGGCTAAAATTAAACTACCAAATAAAACTAACAGAATGGGATGTTGGGAGAAATATGTTTATATTTGAAAATTACTGTAAGTGCTGCATACAGTTATAGCGAAGCTTTATAAGTTGCATATCTCCCATTCCCATTCTCCGTGGAAGCATAATTAGTTGTTGTACCTCTGAGTTGAAATTAATCAGCCACATTGCGCAATAATATCAGTAGTATAATATATATCCCAACAATTCTAATTATGTATATATATTTGGTATTTCGAAATATTTTAATCTCAAAGGGAAAAGTAATAGCCTGAAAATAAAAAATAGCGACTTACTACATCCTGAAATAGATTTTCGCAATAAAAGAATAAACTGGATAGTACATCTTGAAGCGAATACTTTTTATTCACCCAGATTTAATCTGTGCATTATGAAAATAGTACAACGAGTAATACTTATAAGTACAATTCCTTATCTACTTACAATATTATTTACTTTCACTACTGTATCCAGCTTAAAATTTCCCACGGGAGAATCCAAGTCTCGTAGGTAAAAAACGTCTGTTAAAATCTAACATAATATATTGTTTATATACAACTGTTTATATTATATATATATTATATCATATACAATATAGTATTTATATATAGCATTTAAAATATTGTAATAAAAAACCCCTTAATATGGTAGCTACAGCTACTATACAAAGATAATAAAAACTTATATTAAATATGACAAACTACACATACATGCCGGTTTTGAGGGAACAAAATTCTTCTTTGATATCGTATATGAGTTCTTCCATCTGTTCATCGTTTTCTAAGATCGATTTATCTGCGGTAATTGTAAACCTGATGCCGTCGGAATAAGTAACAGAGCAAACCATCATAGCTGTAAATGAATAATATAGAAAATACGGTATATCATTTTGTAGTTTAGTTAAGCTTGCTGAGAGTACTAATTTATGAAGTTAAATGGGAACGTACTGAAATTAGTGAGGGTTAATCCATGATAAAAATATAAATCAGAAATTTCTTGGCCATCAATATAAACTTTCTCTTTTGGACCAGGAAAAGCTGAAAAGTTGGTTGTCGTTGCTGCACTACCTCCCATAAAATATTTAGCCATTTCAGGAAACAGTGCTCCAAGTAAGCCCATCATAATGAAAGAGAATGCAGGAATGGCAGAATCCTTTAAGAAGTCTTGGCACTCTTGTTGCTTCTTTAAACGCTCAACCGATTCTGGTATTCCAACTGGAATTCGACAGCTCACTACACCTCTGTGTGAAAATTCAAAATTAAAATTATAGAGAAACTATACGACGCACAGTGATCGTATACATGATGTCGTTAAGCACAGTACAAAAATATAAACTTGGCTCATTTCATAATAAAAGATGACGTTATAGATTTTTACCACTCCCCAAATACCTAGTGTTTTGAAAATACAGGGAATCTTAGACAAATTCGTGAATATGAAATCTCTAGTGAATATTACAATTTAAAAAAAATACAACTCTATTTATCTGGCATTTTTCATCTTAATTTTGGTACATAACTTGTCGAGTAGCTCTATTTATAAGGACTAGGATGTTCCCATCAATTACAGACTTTTCTAACAACAACCTCGTATTGGAGAAAAATGCTTACAAATGATTTGTCAACTTATCAGCAGGATGTCCGGGTATGAACGCCGGTCCAACAAAATGTATATTCCTCGGGACTTTTCCAATTTTCCGCAACATTGATTTTCTTATACCTGCCCCTAATCCATTATATAATACAGCAGTTAAGCCAACTTGATGAAAATTTGCAATTTCTTTTAAGTCACTTAACGACAGTTTTTCCGAACGGGCTGTAATAATTTGCCTTCCTGTTATTTTTTCAGATGGCTTCCATTCGCTTTTGTCTTTGGATACTATTATATATTTAGCAAATTGAAAAGGAGCCAGAAAACTAATTTTGCAGAATTTGAAGAACTGATAAATTCTACTTTGTGGGATCTCTTTTGGTTTACAGATAAATTTTTCGACCGAGTTGGTTTCGTTTTGAACGAGTGCTCCAAAAACTAATTTCATCAACGAGAGTCCATCAGCTACTGAATGATGAATTTTAAAAAGGACGACAGATTTCGGTTCCCCATTTTCAGATTCAACATTACGAGCAACAAGAATTTCCCATGGACTTTTATTTTTCATGAATGGCTTCAGCAATAATTCGCTTTCTATTTTCTTTAATTGTGCTTGAGAAATCCTGGAATCATTTTCTATTTCCGGGGAAGTGTAGAAATTAACGTGATTGGAAACATCAAAGTTCTCATCCCACTTCCAGAATAGAAATCCCATCCATTTGTATTTGTACTGTTGCATTTGTTCATTTCTGAGACGACCATTTTCATTTCGAACATTGATAACTTTGTTAAGAACCAATTCCCGAAGATAATTAACAATATCTGGAGAATCTCCCTTAAGATGTGCACATATTAATAGACCCAATTCAGGCTTCGTGTTTATCAGATCAATTGCATAAAGGGTACTTACAGCAGTAATAATATTTCCTAAATTCGGGCCTAGTGCCCCCAGTTTTGACACAATAAACCGTAAAATATAAATAGGAGAACATAGAATTATCAGTGTTAATATTTTTGCTAGGAATAATAGTGCTGAAATGTATATAATTACAATTTCACACAAAGTTCCGAATATCAATGTTGGATTAGTCATTGCGTGTAATGGTTAACAGTTAAGTGTGTTAATGGAAACTAGTACTTTCAACAAAATAGCGATTTAAATGAATAACTGATCAAGTACAACGCTTCCATAAAATATTTTTATTGTTTTATTTCGGAGAGTCAGTTTGCAAGTGACTCAATAAACGGGTATAATATAATGTACTATATGTACACCAACATAATTACTGTTATATGGGATTATTCCACGCGTATTTGTACAAGCAATAAAATATCAGTCGACTTTGAAGTTTATTTCTCAGTTTCTTATGTTTGAATATCCATGCAAACAAAAATATTTGTACTTGTTACAGACATAATTATCAATTTCTTATAAGAGTGCGAAATTCCAGTAAATAATAATCTACCCATACTTAATACTTAGTGTTATCATAAATGTGCATCTTCTTATTTTCAGATGGTAATAATATACTATACTGTACGTATACAGAGTGCAGAAACAACAGGAAAATATTCAATTTCGCATGGCGATAAATTTTTTTAGATTGATGTCCGACTTTTATGAGCACATTCATAATCATTATTCATACTAATTATGATGAATGCATGCGTATAATTATTCTACTATTTATACAAACATTTCTATCGTGTTGTTACCTACATAATTATAAACATATTATTATGCCCATAAGTAATAAGCAAGTGATTATAAAAGCGATTCAGCTTTTATGATGAGAAGATATAGTAGTGTAGTATGTATATAGTGTAGTGTAGGATAGTACTTATGATAATAGAATATTATCTGACCTTGGATTGATTGAAACCGGAATATTCCTATTATGAAATATAAAGACTCAACGAGTAGCAAAGTATGTCTTGTATTAAATAGGGCAGTGTAACATAATTTAGCTATTATTATACGAGAAGTAATATTACAATAATTGTACAGAAACTTTCGAAGTTGAATATCCTGTAATGCCGAAATAGCGGTATAAAAATGAAGCCCCTACTTTTATTTGCTATTTCAAATACTCAAGATAATAATTTACCACGAAATAAATACTAGTACTATATCCACTATTTCGGCGTATATTGGTAAGTGTCCCGATTGTCCAGAAATGTTCTTGGAACACGTTAAAATGCTTTATCATAAATATGAAAACATGGGCCAGTTCACTAACGCCCAATAACAAAACAAACGATTAAAAAACCAGAAAAAAAGTTTCTGGGAAGAATCTTTTAATAGTATATCACAGTCTAAATGCATCAAAAGGTAATAAAGTTTTCCCACAAAATTTAGCAATAAAGTATGATCATGTATAATGTTGGATAGTTTTCCTAATAATAATAAACCTGCACATTGATAACGTTTGTTTTTTCAGTGGAAGCATAATTAAATTTGAATTGAAATTGAAAAAGTACTAGCCACATCCAATAGTATATTATGCTGCTCATGAATTTTAAATAGGTGTTTAAAAATTCAATTCTCAAGGATGGGCATAAAAGTATTAAAATAGAAAAATGGTGAGTTGTATTACATAGTAAAATATATTTATCTGGAATCCGTATCTGTAGGAATGCAGAAGATTGTAAACAGCCAAGCGAATAATTTTTATTCGACCTGATTTAAAATTTTTATTAGAAAAAAGTATCTTTATTAATTAATGCATTACAAATGTATATATATATATTTACTTAGCCACATTAACTATATACCTAGTTCAACTATAGTGTAATCTTATTACTACATGATATTTGTATATATCTTGGATTGTAGTCTTTTCCCACGCAAAAAGCCAAGACTCAAAGGCAAAACAAATATTTATTGTACATACGGGAACCGAATCCTCGCATTGTTATCAAGCAAGAAAGAATAGAATGCACACTCCAAAATCAAACCTTAAAAAAATTACTTTCAACATTTAATATATTTGAGTATACACATATTTCTATTCCAAATAGGACATTAAGATATCAGCAACTCGTTTAAAAATATAATACACTAGTACAATATGCAGATGATTATATTTGCGAAATTTGTTATAGAACACATGCATAGAACGTTAAAAGTAAGTGAAATGAAATAAGTACGTAAAAACGTATAGAGAAAGTACATATGCACCAATCTCTTAACTTAACTTAAATTGCTGTTTTTAGTAACAAGAAATATGAAAATGCTTATTATACATGTAGACAATATTTACAAAGACTTACTTATTACATATGAATATACTGCGATTTATACATACATCAAAATGTAAAGATCCTGTTACATACTTATCAACTTATCTTACCCAAAGAATATATCTTCAACAAGTAAAATGCTTTGTATGTCGTGCAGCATTTGAATAATTAATAACATGTTTTTGTTTCAGTTCTGGACTGACTTCATTTATACAGGCCTTATTTGCTCAAATATTCTCGTTATAAAATAAATAAATTTTTAGGGGCCAAATGATGAAATAATTTTTATAATGGTTTCGGGACACAATGATACTTATAGTCGTGACGAAAAAATATTAATCCTTATTTTTAATAGCTAAGTACAACTATTGTATTTTATTACTGTTAACTATATAGGTCTACCATTCAACGCTATAATACATTATCATGATTAACGCTTAGTTTATACTCCAATAAAAAGGAAGTGAAAAAGAAGTTATAGGGAAAATTTTCACTTTTTGGATTTATAGTTTCAAGATTCGGGAAATTATTTTTACTTTAAAGTGAAGATCTTCACTTTTCTCGTTATTGAAATAGTTCAATAACACGAAAAGTGAAAAACTTCATTTTTTATTCCACAATCGTGAAAGTATAAACGCAAATCGCGAAGCAAAATCTTCACTTCAAGAAGGAAAACTTCCTTTTCACGAAAGTATAAACTAAGCGTAACTAAACATATATGCCCGCTTTTAGAGCACAAAATTCTTCTTTGATATCGTATATAAGTTCTCCTACCTGTTCATCATTTTCAAAGATGGATTTATCTGCTACGATTGTAAACCTGAGGCCATCAGAATAAGTAAGGAAGAAAATTAATATAGCTGCAAAGAATAAATAGTCATACATACATCAATAATTGTGGTTATACTTTGCTGAGAGATTCAATTATGTATTTCTATTTATTAAGACAAATTATTGAGAAACTTACGGAAATTAAAAAGCGTGGCTCCATGATAAAAATACAAATCAGAAATTTCTTGACCATCAATATAAACTTTTTCCTTTGGGCCAGGAAAAGATGATCCCGTGATTGTCGTCGGTGCATTACCACCAGAAAAATATTTAGTCATTTCAGGAAACATTGCTCCAAATAGGCCCATCATAATGAAACATACTGCAGGAATGGCAGAATCCTTTAAAATGTCTTGATACGATTGCTGCTTCTTTAAACGTTCAACTGATTCTGGGATTTCAACAGGGATTCGACAATTTACAACACTCCTGTGTAAAAATTCAAATGAAAAAAAAAATAACTTCAAATACAAATGCTGTACATGATGTATTCACCGGATTTCCTGCTCCGGATATTGTACATATATGGGTGCCATGCAATATTTATCATCATATATAGTTGCCAATATATTTAAAAAAACCATAATTATTTTGCATGGACATACAATGAGAAAAATCAGACATTAACGTTAATGTCTGGGCAAAAAGTTAAATATTACTCAAATTGCGGTTTTGGACGTAACATTCATTATAACATGCCAAGTATAGAAGCTGTGATTAAGATATATGTTCGGGCTTTTCCGATATGTAGGCCGAGATGGCCGGGATATAAATACGAATAAACCTATATATTGCACTCATTAATTTGTTTTTTAAGTGCCAATCTCTATAGTTTAGGGGGTACATCAAACTAATTGGCATGGGTAGGGAACAGCATGATTTTTTCATTTAAAATCATTAATATTTTTAGTTATGATTTTGGCAGTAAATTGAGTTTAGTTTCGGATCCGATTTAGTCGGAGATGATACATTTGTAAGTACACACATTTCCATTTCCGTGATTCACCAGAAAACGTTTCCTTGTAAGATAGTTTATCTTTTATTGTTATTAACAATTATCTGTATTAGCAGCATAGCTTTATATTGAAAAGGAATACTTACATATGATTTATCAACTTATCTGGATGGCCAGGTATGAATGCTGGTGTATTAAAATGCATTTGATTTGGCACGTTGCCTTCTTTCCGTAACATTGCTTTTCTCATTCCAGCTGCCAAACCAGCAAATATTACAGTAGTTAAGCCAACTTGATGAAAATTTGCAATTTCCTTTAAATCATTTAATGGAACTTTTTCAGATACGGCAGTAACAAGATTCCTTCCTTTTATTTTTTTCGATGACACCCATTTGTTTGTATCTTTGGATACTATCACGTATTTGGCAAATTGGAAAGGAGCGAGAAATACATTTTTACAGAACTTAATGAATCGGTGAAATCTACTTTGTGGTTTATCTTTTGGTTTAGAAATAAATAGGTCTAGTGACTTATTGTTTTCATTTTGAACAAGCGCTTCGAAAACCATTTTCATCAATGATAGTCCATCAGCAATCGAATGATGAAGTTTAAAAAGGACGACAGATTTTGGTTCCCCATTTTCAGATTCAACATTACGAGCAACAAGAATTTCCCATGGACTTTTATTTTTCTTGAATGGCCTGAGCAATAATTCATTTTCTATTTTGTTTAATTGAATTTGGGAAATCCTGGAATTGTTTTCTATTTCTGGAGAACTGTAGAAATTAACGTGATTGGAAATATCAAAGTTCTCATCCCACTTCCAGAATAGAAATCCCATCCATTTGTATTTGTACTGTTGCATTTGTTCATTCCTGAGACGACCATTTTCATTTCGAACATGGATAATTTTGTTAAGAACCAACTCCCGAAGATAATTAACAATATCTGGAGAATCTCCCTTAAGATGTGCACATATTAATATACCCAATTCAGGTGTCGTGTTTATCGAATCAATTGCAAAAAGGGTACTTCTTACATTGATAATATTCCCTAAATCCGGACCCAGTGCTTTCAGCTTTGACACAATGCATCGTAAAATATAAATTGGCAAACATACAATTATCAGTGATAATGTCTTCGCTAGGAAAATTAGTGCTGAGAAATGTACAGTTAGAATTTCGTATAAACTTCCTAATATTAGAGTTGGTTTAGCCATTGTGTGTAATTGATAGAGTATTAATAAAAATTGTCATCAATAATATAAAACTGCCAAGCCACCATATACAGCCCGCCCGAGTGAGTGTAATGTTGCATAATTGTAGTAAATATCCTTATAA
>JAQFYC010007221.1:0-10835 GCA_034694165.1 Tomocerus mixtus
TTCCACTTGGAAATATGCATAGGGAGCTATACACTACACAGACTACACACATTTGCTCTTGGTCTGCTCTTGGTCATACTACAATAGACAGTTTGTTAATTCTTAATAGCTAATGTCATGTACGTTTGGTATATGAATAATTCTACTTGTTATCTCTATAGAGAGAATACATACATTAATATTTATGCTAAGGTAAGGGTAAGTCATGTAGTATAAAATGTAAGGTAAGAAAGTATATTGCTATAATTACTTATAAGGTATGCGAATTTATAAAGGGAAGCCTTGGCAAAAGACTTGGACAATGCGTCAGCCCTTTAGTCAAAATCAGGGTTAGTTAGTCATGCAACTCAATGCAATGCTGAATGTCATTTATTTTCATTGAACTATCCTATCCTCCCTTTTACCACGAATACAATATTGAAAGGTGCATGTGCTGTGCTTTAGTTTGGTTAGTACAGATAATATAATTCAGCCCGCCGAATTATCCTTACCTTCTTAAAGTACATACATAGGTACTAGGTACATAATACAGAAGACAGTACACATTTTAAGAGCTAGAGCAAGAATGGCTTTACTTAAATATTTATCACATCCACAGAGATCAGATTAGAGAAATCTTTTCATCTTTAGATAAGACAAGGAACACAAGCCAAAGCCAAGACAAGAGTCCTCTGGTCTACTATTTATGTAAAATTAACAATAGAGTCCAATATACAATCTCTACTAATATAACTGCTATCTACATATAATCAGCCTCAGCATTCATCCTAATCTTTAATGCTACTGTATACAATATAGTTTGGAAAATAAGTATTAGGGAGTCCCATACTAATCTCAAAATTTTGTTGAGGTCTCATTTCTATTCCTATGCATTCATACACTGACTCTGATAAAGAATTATGACAGTCAAGTGTAAATGAGCAAATATTGTAGAATTGTTTCTATTAAAATCATTAGATAATTATTTATTACAGCTTACCTAAAGCACAATAATGAGATTTTAGCAAAAATTAATAAGTGACAAGGATGCTGACCTTAAGCTACTATAAAAGCAAATTATCCTTCAAATATTATTTAACGCTTATTGCTACATAGTAATTTCAATGCTTAAGTAAAAATTCTTGACGTTCAAAGTTCATATTCGTAATCGAGAAAAATTCATTTATTTATTCAGTGTCCTTTGAATGGGCAAGTTCAACCACTAAGATGTTTTCTAGTTATTTGCAATAATAATCCATTGTACAGTCGCTAGGTAATGTATTTATTCTCTTTTATAGTAACTTTGAATTTATAAGTATTTGCGTTTGACTTCTACAGAGCATACGACAATGCATATCCCAATGCATATCCTAAGATATCATCGACTGTATATAGCTATAATCCTACAGATAATCTAAATGGAAGACAAATAATTAAGTTTAGTCTGCCTTCTACTTCTACAGTGCAATGTATTCTTTGCTTTAACAAGGAACATTAAAATTAGCATTTACCTTGTCTGACCAACTGACTAGTGAACTAATCTACTAATCATATACGCTGTTATTTGCCATCCTGTCTTATACCATATAGTATGTACTTATAATAATAATGTTACGTTATGGTTTTACCTCGAGAATGGAACTTGACTTGACTAGTTGACTTTGAAAATGGACATTGAAAAGAAATGATAGGTAAGGCAAAGGCAAGGTGTAAGGAGGGAATGAGATATGTCCAAGGTAATTTTATGATATCAGCATTTCTTAATATTATTTGCCTACGTTCTTACGTAGGTAACCAAGCCATGCAATAATCTGAAGCTACATACTACAATGCATACAAATACAAATAGTCCTGCGGAACTTACGTACTTACACAGTTTGCGAAACGATTATTTTGCAAAATAATTTGACCACACGTTAACAAAAAATACAGTGTGCTCATTTCACATTGAAACATTAAGTGTAACATCCTTACTGTTAGTACTTGCAGTAGTATAACTACAGAACGTTTACCCATGTAAACTATTTTGCCGCTTATTTAGTTGTTTTGTTTACTAACAATAAAATCTCACGTGGACCATAAACTTTTCATTGATCTCTCATCTTCATACTTCATTGTAATGAAGAACCTAATCCATTGTACCTTATAGATAGATTATCTTTATTAATAAAATATTTGACGTTTTAGTATTGAAATATTTATCTTGTGATGTGATACACTTTCATAAACATAGATGCTGAATTAGTGTTGACTCTACGTGAAGATCGTTGTATCTCTATAGATGGTATACATACAGATATGTTAATAAGCCATCGAAAAAACCATTGACTCTGACTGTGACCGTGAAGGTAAAATAACATAACAAGTCAATCCCATTTCATTGAAGTCCTTATACATACATAATAATAATAATATGGCAAAGCTGTTAAGCCAAAGCCATTCCTAACGACGAGAACCAAACGAAACCAGACTAGACGAGCCTACCTACAATAAAATCTTAACAACATATTAAAAATACGAAAACAGGACAGGAAAAAACTGGAGGTAAATCACATTGTAATAAAGAATGGCAATTACTCTCTATAGACAGAGTCAGTTTTTTCTCCAGAATTTACATTGACCTTTGCTTTGAAGTTTGAATTACCTCTCCTACATATTTAGTATTTACTACTTATATAGATACTATGTACATTCTACTTAACATTAGATGACGAAATTGTTTTGCAATGTCAGTCTGCTCTAAAGAGGAGCCAATGGCTTGAGATTTTAATTCTATTCTCTCATTCTCTGTGCAGATTTTCGCTATCATTATTAAATACGATCAGCCAAGGTCTTTATATTACTCATCTTATTGCATACATACATAAATAACCATTTAACATAACGTAACTTAGTAAACTACATATTTGCAATGATAGTTACTATATATAACGCTATCTTATTGTTAGCCCGATATAATATCTGTTCCATTAATTTTAGTCCATGGACACGTTATTTAATGTATGAGTCTTGCTACGCAGCCGTGTAAGGAAAAGTTAACATTTTTTTAATTTATGATCCGACTATTAAGAGTTGGACTCGCTTTGTAGACTTATTACGCCGTCCCAGACTGTATTTACCCATTATCGTAAAGGAAAATAATGATAATCTTAAAAATACGAAATTCTTGAACAGAAAGAAGAATTATGTAATAGTGCAACTTGATTAGCACATCACTTACAAATTTTTCAGAGATTTCTGACGAAAATCTCCTTACACCTTACAAATGGCAACATAAGTAAATTAAATTAAGTAAACAACATTTTTAGTATTTCCAATATATTAAAAATATCTCACAACAAAATATACATAAGAGACCGAACCTTATTGCGGCTTTTTGCAAAAACAAATCTATGTTTTTCAGTTCCCATGTCAAAAAATGCTAAATAAATAGTTTTAAATGCAATTATCGTGTTAAATATTATAAAGAAATAAAAATTAGATACAATTATAGATATTATACTTATTATTCACTTATATTAATATCTACATTAGTATTAGCGTCTAAATGACTAAAGAAATACATTGTAGGAGTGCGTCCTTGCAATACAATCCTAACTTGCTATCATAGAAACTTTTTTAAATATTAAAGGCCAGTATGTAACAAGAAGTATACATTTCTGTATAAATATTATACTGATTCATGCATGTATAAGCATACATGAACCTAGTGTATTTTACATACAGTATAAATGTACATAGTACATACCTACATAATACATAGGTATTATACGATAACATCATATTATTTTCCTCAATGCTCAATGTCAGCAACGAGAGTGAAATCATAATAAAACCTCAACATAGTTATAAAAGTTAAGTCAAGAAATAAAATTGCAAACTACAATAAAAGACAGGTGAGTTGGATGATGAGACTGAATTGAAGTGAATGGGATATGACATGACAGGAAGCTCGTCCCATCATAAACACGAATAATCAAGGCGTTCGAAACATTATAGATAGCTATCAATGAGCGGAAATGTTTTTACGTTAAAAATAAAAAAATAAATCCTAATACTGCATAAATACACGTACAATATTATTTACTAATTAAAGTGCATATTATTTAGAAAGGGTGGACAAGTTTATTTTTATTTCGCGTACTTATTGTTGCTAAAATTTACAAGGAAGATATCGACATGATTAACTTATGCTACACAAATATATTACTTATCCTACATAAATACAAGCATTCACAAATTCATGGTCTGGTCTGAACTGAACTGAATTTAAAAACATTTGTAACTTAACCGCAAAGTAACTACAGATACAACTAACACTAAATATCTACATATATATATAATCCAATACAATATCAACATATATTTAATATGTATAAAGACAGAATCTGTTCTAAGTGTATAATATTACATGTGCAGTTAATAATATGTATTTGTTTTTATGGAGATCCAAGGTGAGTTTAACAGCGATGCCCTAGCCCTAGCCTTGTTCTTGTGTTCATGAGATGTATCAATGCTATTGATGATGATGTGATGTTTTCTGTTGTGTACTCGACTATTCTAAGTACATAAGTACATACATAGCCAAGCCAAAGCCATACCACACCACGCAATTACATACTTAAATACGTTAAGAATAAAATGTAAAATATTATAACGTAGGCAGATTTTTTGCAAACTGATCATTTTCTTCATTCTTATTCTATGACTATGACATTTGCAAATATTTCTATTTCTACGATACATTTTTATTTATGGGAAATAAGTACATTTATCTGTTCATAAGATTTTTGCACAGAAAAGTGCAAAAATTGTTAAGGATATGAACATGAATACAAATAAGCCATGCAAAAATTAGAGTACAGTAGATTGAGTAGTAGAGGAAGTGTATCTAATCGCAAAAGTCATATTTGCATTTACTTATACGTAAGTAAGTAGATGAACGTTAACGTGCCTTTAAGCCAGATGAGACTAGAGCTAAAGCTAAAGCTAAGATAAAGCTAAATAGAGTATCCTAGTGAAAACGAAAGTCTAGTCTAGGCTTATGTTATTATATTATGTGTATGTATGTATGTATACGTTAGTTATTGTTAGTAAACAGTTTAATTTAAACGTTTAAGTGAGAGTGCTCTGGTCTGGTCTGGTATTATATTGTGTTGTGTGAATTGTATTGTGTTCGCAGAGGCTATATATTATTATATACTTATATAAAGGTCCCTGTATTTATTTTGCATTTATGTATATGTGCTACGTCCTATGTGCAATGTACGTGATCACATAATGTAATATCCCATCACATCCCATCAGCATAGAGGAATAGACAGGAGGAGTGCGGAATGGCAACGATACTCCAACATCAGAGAAATTGTCAGTAGGTTAGGGCCATGACACATTAACCCTCACCTACTCAACTTTTGCAAGTACATTGCTTACATACGTTTCTGCATACATACGACATTCATTATATTATTATTATAAAGGCCTATTTATATACATAAATATTATATCTAACATTTTTTATTATTATTATAATTCCTCATTGATGGACATGGACACTTCTTACTTATAAATACTAAGCAGACATGACATGACAGCAAAATTTTCATACTTAAATAGTATAAGTACTTATATAGCTACAGATTCACTATAATATAATAAATATGTACTATTTATAAACAAATCTGTTTATTAAAACCTAAACCTTAACACACAAATGCAATAATGGCTTATTAAGAGTAAGTCAAGTTTAAAAGACAAACTATTTAACTTTTTGTTACGTTTATTTTATTTAAGTCGCCTTGTCTCAATATTTTAATCCCTCATTCTCCCAGACTTATTAAATTGCACTATATAAACTAAGTCACTATTATTTTACATTATCCTATTAAATTACCGCCTTTGCTAAGTACTATAAGTACAGATATATTATGTAGCATCATCTCACAACATTATAGTCCGAGCGAAAACAGTTTACAAGGTTTCACGAACTGAAAAGATTTTCGCACATTAGGCGAGCGAACATTGTAATGAACTGAGTTACGTTTTACGTTGTGCATTCTTGGCCAAATCCTAGACAGTTAATTTGCATGTGCAAAAAAGAAGGAGCAGAGCAAGAGCAAGAGCACGCAAAAAATAAATAGGTGACCGTGCCGTGATTATAAGTTATCTATACATCATATCAGAGATAGTGTATAACCATGGAACGGTTTTGAAAAGGAAATCATAATAATATAATTATGATGCATGGCATACAATCTACATACAACATTTTAAGTATTATGCATTCATATACAAACTAAGAAACGGATATTGCAAGTTGAAGCTCTAATTGAACTTTGTTTCTGGCTTAACTGGACTGAATAAATCTTATTTTTTAAATATGTTACCTAATGATTCATATGTAAATGAAAATTTTGTTTACTATTCTATTTTAATCTTTGTAGATACATACTGCAAGGCAAAATATATTTCTTTTGTGCTCACTAACTTGACTTAACTTAACTTGAGTTTCTACTAATTGTTTGTAAACGCAAATAAATATTTTTCCTTCTGATCTGCCATTCGGCACTTATTTTCCCATTAGCTTAGAAAATAAAAAATGAATAATTCACCCGCATTTCTATTTGCAATGGCATTGAATTGTAGAAACGTAGATTTCCATGGCTGCGTATTATTCACCATCCTTTACGTGATAATAGACTGATTTTTTGATGATCTGCTGCTGCTTTAGCACTAAATGTGCTACACAGGTAAATTATATAGGCTATACTATAACTACAAGTGCTATAGCCCCTATATTCCCATCAGTTGCTTATTCTATCGTAGCATTATTGTGAATTGAGCTGTTCGTTGCCTTTGCCAGGGTCATTCACGCTCACGTCACACTAATTGTAAGAAACAGATTGTCAGAAAGAGATACCTGAGCACATAAGTACATACATTCATCACATATCAGCATATCCCTATCTGTATACAGGCGGGGAGAATGGGCTAATAAGTAGAATAAAATACAATCGAGCTAATACTAATAGAATTTTGCACATAGACATTCGCACATACAGTATAACGCTTTGCCCTGGCCTGACTTTGCATCGCTTTGCGCAAAGTTTCCTTCATTGTCAATTTTTTTGCTTGGCCACTTCACGAACAATGACTAAGGTCGACTTACTTACGCATTACTGTCTCTAATGTTAACTCTTGCTATTTACTTTTGTACTATAGGTATATGTACGAGCAAACGTGGTTTCATTTTCATTATACTGTAACCTTAGATTTATATTACTACTATTCAGCTAATGCTATTCCTAAGCAATGTCTGCAGATATACTATTACAGAATACAGGTGTTTACTCAATGTTTAAATAACGAGAATCTGTCTGCAGTCTATAAAAATTTGCTTACTCTACTTATATTCTACTTATACTACAGATATATATAAAATACACGAGATTCTGCCCTTGAATTATTATCCTTACGCTTTATTACTGCTTAACGCTACTTGCTTTATTAGTTAGCATGAATCGTATCGTGAATCTGTTATAAGCCAAGCCAGAGCCAAGCTACACGCGATTAATTAAATAACAACATGATTTTTGTTTCAATAATTGATTGAATTGATATTGCGACACGGAGACATGGGAGCAGACATTTTGCTTTAAAAAATATGAGTGCTAAAAGGTTTGCAAAAATGTTTATCACGCCATCCTCTCACTATCAACATCAACTATGGAATAATAGTGGAATGAGAAGGAAATTTCTGAACTGAATTCTTGTGTAATAAATCCGCAAACAACAATACATGTCTCGTTTAAAATTGTTGAAAGCAAGAGTCAATTTCTCAATGAATTTAAAAGTGAAGCCGAGCGATTCAAAACTGTCTAGTGATTAAGATTAAAGAAAGAGATGAGCTATGGTCTAAGATGTAACCAAACCAGAGAAATTAAACCATGGCGAAATGAAGCACAGAGATCAGACCAGACTAGAGACAGAGGCATCATCCTGAGCTTTTGTCATTGTTAACAATTAACAGAAAATATATTGAGTAGATTGCAATTTCAATTGCAGTTCAGATAAACGTATATATTTAGCTTCTATCTGTATATATCCAGAGTATTAGTATAAGTAGAGAAGAAAAGACAGATTACTGGCTTGGTTAACTAGTAAGAGAGAATGCAATGAAGAAGTCAAGAGGAAAGTCGAGTGCTACTCGACATTTGCTTCTTTAACTAATATTTACTTAACTTTAACTTAACAAAGTCCTTACGCACACATATCTGTACATAACATACTGCAGAAAATTAAGTTTCAGCCTCGCATACATAGTGTTAGAAAAATTCAGGTATTTCTAATTTCTAGAATAGGGTGCAATAATGTTGTGAGTTCAGAATCCCAATTACCTACGCTACGTACTGAAATAAAGAGTTAATTGAAACGGAAACCCAATTATAAATAGTGAATACTAAATATATTCTATTACATAGATAAGTAGGAATTTTTATCTATGTACTTACTTACCTACAAATAGTGTAATCGTAAAAGTGATGTACCTGCTGCATAATAGTGCACTATGGTTATAATAATCTCAAATTTATAAGAAAGTCGTTCGTATATAGCACATAAGGGTATTGTTGTAGTATTTGTTCTGTGCACACTGCACACGTACGAACGTATTAGTGGAAAAGCTCAGGTAAGTAAGAAACACTATAGCTATGCAAGTACAATAGTATGACACAGGATATATAAATAATATAAGTATAAGTAGTAAATAGTAAATAGTGGATGATAGAGAGAATGCAAAATGCAATGCAGTAGATACATAGAGAACAGATCTCGTCCCATCACACCACATCACTTAACAATCAACAACATCACTTGAGGATCAGAAAGAGAGTTTATCGACCCCACCACACTGACAACACAACAGAACACATTTTACTATGGAAGTTGTATTTCCAAGTTGTAACTATGCATAAGGCGACGAATAGGTAGTTCTTGTGTTCTCTAGCCGTAGCTTATCATTAGTAAAGATTAGATGCACCATATTCTCAACCAAAGCAAAAGTATACAACACAACATCTTCTAAACATATACATACATACAAACGTAAATACCTTAGGTACTTATATACTATATCATATTTGTATTTACCTACAAACTATGTATGTCCGTAGGTAGTAGGTAGTAGTAGTAGGTAAATCCTATCCGGTTGAAGTACCACACTTACACTATGATGCTCTATACAATACTATCTATACTTACATGCACATAGAACACTTTTCTATTCATCAAAGAACTCACACACACGGAGGAAAGTTATAATCTTATAAGTTCATAATGAAACAAGAGACAAAAAACTATATGTAGCATACTATAATAATCAGATGCACTTTTAAGTTCCTAGTATATGGCTGCGCAAAATTCTAATGCAAAAAAATACCTACGTACCTATGTATTCTGTACTTACAGAAATTTTTATAATAAAAATATTTAGGTACATATTTATTCAGATTAACATTTCTGTGTAACCCATATAGCGTGAGAAAATATTTTTAAATAAATCCGAAATATTTATAAGTTAGTGCGAAAAAAAGAGATTTTTGTGATGTAATGGGTGCGTTATGTTAGTTAATGCGTTACTTTGCACAATTTACAAATTACCGAATTAAGGATGAGTGCATACACACATTGCATTGGAATTGAAGAGATAAAAGTCTGTCGGTCCGTCTGCAAGTCGGTATATAATAAAGGTAATAAATATATTGTTAATAGAGTTAGTCTCCCAATGGGTCTTGTGGTGCATGGCCAGGCCAGGCGAGGAGGCTACGACTCAATTCCAATGTTTGCCTACCTGTCTGTCTCTCCATTGAGTTTGCATGTAATCTCTGTGCCATAATCTCCTGCTCACTCACAGACTCACAGCAATAAACCACACTCAAGCATTTAACTATGCAACTTGCCTAACGCAACGTATTTAAGTGTCTATTATTAACTAATTTGGTATTTACGATGTAATGGAATGTTAAGAAGAGGAACCAACATGATTTATTATCCTCTCTATGCTATTTATAACCAGCCAAATCATAATAATTTAAGTAAGTATAATATAAATTCATTGTTACATGTAGTTACTATTCTAGCACTTTGTCATTTTTATGCGTGATTTTACATAAAAGTTGTACATTTAGTGACCAGAAGTAATTGTTCCTTTGTTAAATGTGTACTGTACAATTAAATAAACGAACTGCATTGATTTAGGTGCCTATTGATCACTTTGTGTGAGAATTGATTTTTGTTTTGAGCTCCTTTTCGTTCCTTCAACTTCATTTGTATGTATTGTATTCTTCCTATCGTTAAAAATGCAGAGCAATGGTTTATTTACATCGGAAAAAATGCTTAACGAGTAATAAAGACTGTACCTTCTAACTGCTGTGTGTATAGGTACATACAATCTGAGCTAACTTAAGGAGAACTACTAAAATCTTATTCTACTTTTTCCATCCTGCTGATCTAATTGAGCTGATAAGTTACTTCTCCTTTCAGAACTAACAATAAATCCAATAGGCATATCATATCCATATCGCAATAATATGTTACGTATAACATACGCGTTAAATAAACTAGAGCTGTACGTTGGAAGTTAGAAGTTTGGAGGCTAGGAACTTTTGTGTGTACTGCTTGTACAGTGTACCTATCATTCGATAGTGGTCTCCCATCTTTTACTCTCAAATCATTTGCGCCTCAGCACCTTTTGCTTCCAATTTCTTTTAATTCCGACTCTTCTACTTCCCAGCCTCTTTTACTCCCCATTACCACAAACTGTTTACTTTAAATGAGCAATTTAGGTATGTGTTCCATAA
>JAQFYC010007222.1:0-10834 GCA_034694165.1 Tomocerus mixtus
TGTTAACGTCAAAATTCCTTGTCGTGTTGGAAAATATGCCAATGACATGTGTACATCACTACATTTACATTATTACATTACCTTTACAATAACCTTCACTACAAGTACTAATACTACTGCTGTGTCGTTACTATATTAGAAGGTAGTAAGTGCATGTTCCAGTTCAGATGAAATGGAATAAAGTTGAAAAACTCGACTCGTGCACTTAGGTACCCTCCACGAGGCTAGGTATGTACCTCTCGACAACCTCAACCTCACCATACCTCGAAAGAACTTTTGATAAGTACATACAATAGAGCATGAACATAAAAGCGCATCTGAAATATAGTTGAAGTGTCTAAAAGAGTTTAATCCTAATGGCAAATACTTTCATACTATTTACCTACGTACGTACAAGTTATAGAAAAAATAGTTAAATATCTAACAAATAAATACAGTAAAGGGGAGCAAGTTTTTCTATTCTAGTACACAGAGAAGTTAACTCAAGAGAAAGTTATAACGAACAATAAGTTAGGTCAAGTATTTCGGTGTTGGTTTAGTAGTTTCATCTTCATTCTGCCTTCTCAAACTATTATTTCATTTTGCGGAAAAATAACCTAGTTTTGCTAGACAACACAAGTGACCATTGTACAATGTAATAGTGTACATATAAAATATATATTTTGAACTAAAGTCAGGAGTACTATTCTTGTTCCGCTGCTTCTGCTACATACTTTAACATTGTTAGAGGGGTGCATCTGTATTTCATGACCTATTTCTTATACGTAGCTAAGTAAAATATAAAGACCCCATCAAGACAAGTCTAATAGGACTTTTAGATAAAATTCTAGAGGTTCCTGACATATTTTCTAGTGCAATAAAGCTTAGAATTTATAGTAAGGTATAAATATACAGTTATATCTAGAGATATGTGCAGGTTTCCTTATCTCTTGTGTATATTAGCTAATATATATGCTAGCTAAGTATAAGTCCTGCTGACTTGTTCAGAGAGAACAACATCGATCCTTTATTTAGGTACTTTCTCTTATAGTAGCACTCAGGAATAACTAGATCGGGGTGCCTTTACATCATCACTTGGGCATCTCTGTAGAAAAATAGTAGTAGCTTATATTTTATACACGAGCAACTTATCCTTTCACTACTACTAAAGTATGTATGTCTTATACAATATGAAAGCCATAGCTCATGTAAACTCTTGAATTATACTTAAAGGCCAAGTCATCCACTATCCACCAACAGCCTACTCCAGCTGCACTACACAAGAGCAAAGGAAAGCAAACAAGAGGAACTTAGCATCCAACTCAAAGGATAATATCCCTTTCTCATACGCCTACGACATGACTGCGAGACTACGACACGTCCAAAGAGCAACGAATGCCATGCCTAGCCGTGCCAGCCAATCTATATGTTGATGGAACGAATAAGCGACGATTTCACAGATGTAGAGGGACACAATTATTCCTTTTACTACATTATTTCTACAAACCTACTTTCGCTTTCAGGGAACATACGAAATCCAAACTGCGGAACAGATAAACATTTATTAAACCTTGTCGACTATTTTTGGAAGAAAGGAAAGAGCTTGATAAATTAATGGTCCTAAAATCAAATTCTCTTGGAAGTCAATTATATAGTATTGTATTACAAATATCTTGTAAACTTCTAACATATTTATATATTAGGAATTCGGATAAAGGAAAATCTCTTATGGGGATAATTTCTCAGATAGCCTCCTGAAAAGACAAAACTACAAACCCAATTTATTAAATTATTAAATTAACAACTAATAAAAAATCCCTTATAGGGAAGTTTCTGGAGGAAACAGATAAGGATGGTGCTCAATTCAACTCATTAAATAATTTAAAGATACCTACTAACCACATATAAGAAAATTTCGTAAAGGAACTACTACATTTCCTTGGGTGTTCTTATACGCCACCTGCATTGTGTCCACACCTAAGGCTTAAGGTTACAAATTCCTATCTGGCAGAATTGCGAATAGAATAAGAAAATAGTACATGAATATCGATGTTCCAGGATTTATATTATAAATTCCAATAGAAATCTGAATGCATTTCCAATAGGTGCATGACTGATCTATTTTGGGATTAGATTCTCGTGACATATAAGAGTGTATAAAAACAAATGTGCATTGTATCTTGTATAAGTTGTTCGTATAATATGTACTTTCATAACTACACTACTACATTTCATATTCTAGATTCTGGGTCGTGGTGTGGGCTTTAACTTCAACTGAAGAACACCGCCAGCACTCACTCCGTGGGAGGACAGTCGGTCGGATGTATGGAATTCTAAATCCCATATTTGCTCTCAGCATCTCTATATTTTAGGAAGGCTTATTATTACATAAATATATCATTGCCAGAGAGGACCTTCCATTTCCTTTTCACTTCCACTACTTTCTACTTTCTCTTCTGAATATTATCCAGCTGGATGAAAGTTGGAATTGGAAATGTTGGTTTGGCTTGCTAAAAGCAGTCTTATGGCTTTCGACGCTGAACACGACGCAAGTTTTCTTTCAAGCTATCTTTCTTCTCATGCTATGTTATGATGTGACTGATGTGGTAGAGCAACCAAATCTGCGATTATCGGCTGAAGTTTCTCGACTGCCTGAGTGAGTTCAACTCAGTTCATATCAGTTAATCCTCATTGGCTTGGTTTCCGTTTCTATCCCTCTGTCATAATAATATCATTCACCTCCATTTGTTCTTTCATCTTAATAAATGCTGTATTAAGTACTACATGGGCTATATACATTTTCCTTCTCATTGGACAATGGAGCTTATTTCTTATATTACATTGTATAGCAAATGGGAACTAAATATATTGTATAACTGTAAATTCCGTGGATATAGAACCTACGTCATTCTGTCCATAAATTTGGACTAAATAACTGTTTTGATACACTCCCTGGAATTAATGCACCTCATTATATAATATAGGTTCTTATAGTAAATCTTGGAAAGCAAATATTTTGACAAATCTGTTTTTGTTTCTTTTCTAATTAATTCAAGTACACGGAAATCCCTTCTGGATTCTGGTCTCGCTAAACATTAGATGAAGGATGAACCCTGGCATTTACCATTTACGATTTAGTTTCGTATTTTACTGACAGGCGAAGAAAAATTGCTTCTGTAATATGTACATAGAAACATTTCCTTCTCTGCTCTGAAAAGGTATAGACTAATCTTTTGTATTAGCTATTAGCATTACAAAAACTTTTTATCTTTATAGGCTTTATAAAGTAAATCGGTGCAAAGAAAGGAGTCACACCACCATACCATGCCATACCATGCTAATGGCTTTCTGTCACGGATGATGAACAGATTTAGGTAACTTTAAATTCAAATTAAAAAGTTACCGTGATATGCTAACTATTTACTGCATCAAATTCGTGGTTCCAGTTCTATAAATATACACAAAATGGAGAAAGCGTACTTTCACTGTATGGTGAAAACGAATAAAATATCTGGATTTTAGTCGCTATTATTTAATTGATATTTGTCAACAGTATATTGTACATCATTTTACCGTTCATGCCAGAACAAATTCCATAAGCATGAGCTATATATATCTCTAATATATAATTAAATTGTCAGTTATTTTGGTATATGTACGATAATTTAATTTAGGCCCACATTAATTAGTTAGGAGTGGCTGTTATGTTAAAGTTATGACTGTTACAGACAAAAAGAGAACAATAGGTAGTAATTGGGCTTTATGTGGATAGATAAAGAGGACAAGACACACCCGCCGATAGGGAAACGAGTACTTAAAGATTTTATAGGCAAGGAGCTGTATGTAAGCCAAGAATCAATAATGCCGACGAATACATAACAAACAATAAGTATGCTGAAGCTGAAAGAGAGAAGGAGGAGGATGCTTCAAAGAAAGTGAATCTATTCTTAACCTACGATAACTTCAGCTTCAATTTCTCCTCTTCTTTAAAGTGGATTTTCCCCTGAGTGAGTGAAAGCTTTCACTCCATTTTCATCACGATTTCCCTCCTTTTAGCACACTGTTCCATTGCAGTTGTAGCGAGAATAAAAAATGGTGGAGTACAGATAGTATGCACTTATATTCAACGGGACAGGGAATTCTTCTAAAAAATGAACCTTTTAAAAAAGTAAGTGTGACGGACGTGCTCGATATGCATTTTAACAATGATCTCTAGATAAAAAAGATAGCCGTACTAAAAGAAACTGGAACGGTACCTTAAAAATCGAAGAATACCGAGTCGAACGCGAAAAAAAATCGCCTATACAGACTGACATAAATGCAAGATAACTTTGTGATACTTACTGGAAACTGTATTTTATGACCACTGATCTGTTTGGCAGGTTAGCTACATCTAAGCATATGACAAAGGATTCATGGATGACATTTTTATTACACTATTTATGTACTAAACTGAAGATGGTGTATTGATGATTTATTTTTTACAAGAAACCGGACTACGGAACCGAATAGCTGTAACAAAATATTCTTTCTAGGTCCTGTGTGTATTTATGTAGGTTCTATACGCATACAGTACACAAAACATATACAAAATCAATATAATTGATAATTGATAATACATATTTGTATATATATTTGATACATTGTACATTTGTATATATATTTGTACATATATTTGATATTTGATAATACATATTTGTATATATATAATACATATTTGTATATATGCTTTTTCCTAAATAGTTATTCAAGCATCAAACAAATTCATAGCCAGGAAAAAATATGACAATACCTATGTTTTTTGGATGCTTCGGTTAGGAAAATAAAACTAACTAATGTAATTCTCTAATTAGGATGTTCACGCTTGAAATATTCGTATTCGTAACCCTGTGTAGCCACTGTTCTGCATTTAAGGCACCCTACACCTTGTTCTTGTGATTGTAATTCTCATCGGAGACATAAAAACAAGCAAAACTTCATTTTCACATTTCAATTTGCGTGTATAAAATTAAATTAGGAAGTTTTCTTTGGGCCAGTAATGTAATTTGACCCAAAGTTTACTCCTACTCCTACTGTGAACTGTGCAAAAAAGGATGTGTAAATTGTTAGCTGTGCAGGGATAGCGTTCTCAAATTCCCTATTTAATAGGCAACTTTGCTCTTTATACATACTACTTCTAATCATCCTCCGTTTTCAACTTGAGGCAGTTTGAGATGAAGCGTTCTCATTTTAGAGAGAGGCTTTGGCTTACAGTACAGTGCAGCTATATGGCTTCGTTGGTTATATACTTAAGTAAGGCTCTATGATCCATTAATAAGGACTGCTAATCTCTATGTCTATTTCCACTCTACATCATTCATGGTAAATATTTAAGTATTATCTTTATAGAATGTTTTAGTGACTTACTTTGAGATCACATTCCCTTGTGAGTTCAGCGAATAGACCCTCACTCTCCTCATGGTGAGTTTTGTCCATAAAAATTATTCCAGTGGCATAACGGCCAACTTCCGGCAGTGTAACACCTTGTTGCTCCCTAAAAATCAAAATGTCATGCAATTATTATTACACTTCGCTAGTTAAGGATTCAAAATGCTAACAATATGTATGTGTATACGTATATCTACAAAAACATCAATTTTTGCAACACATAAATAACATGAAGGGTTACTTAAAACAAGGACATGGACAAGGTAAACGCTGATGTGTAGGACATAATATAGATTTTTCATCTTTTACGGTGCATATCGTTCGACATATTTATTTCAATGAATTGTTACATATTTATATAATTTTGTTCTAATTACAAGTACACGCATTTTGAAGCCTATACTTGTTTGGGCTGCTAAATGTTTTATTTGGTATATATTGTAATATGCAGATGAATTCGGGTGTCTTTTTCACTTTATTAATTCCAGATGCATGTAATACAATAGTAATGTAAGCGTATGCTTCACAAGACTACAGAAAATTTTAAGGTGTAATCATTTACTATAATTACGTTGGAGCAAATTTCAGACTTTATCATCATAGCAAAGTGTAATATTGTGTTAGTGCATCTGCTACGCAAAGTAGATAAGGTAGGTTTTCTCTAACTTCATGACTTACACAAACTTCGTTGATCTGTCAATTTACATAGCATTATACTGTTTTACAAGGTATTAGTAGTTATCTACATTATGTAAGCCATGTATGAGCCTGGAGCATCATTAAAATTCAATTACTAATTAATCTCCATCCGGCTTGAGAGAAAGATTAACCAACCTTCAAACATGTTCCTCCTTATATTGACTTAACTAAGCCCAAAAATGTCTCTACTATCGTTTGCATTAAGTAACTCGGTTATCAATTTGTCTCAGCAAACCTTATCAACATTCCTAGACTAGTTACCTAATTATAATAACAAGTTGAATATACATATCATGAAAACTGCCTCTGTACATTACAAAATGGGGTTCTTTCAAATACTATGAGTATGAGTCGTCTTTAGTAATTATTGATAATACGAATACGATATATGTTTAATGATGCTGAAAGCGCTTTCCTATACATAGTATATAGTAATCATAGTTAATTAGCAAGCCATTGTTCACAGAGGTGAATAAATAAAATTCTAAAAGTTTTGTATTCATTTTCAAAAAACGAATTAGGAATTGCTTGAGCAATTTAAGTATAAAAGTTATTCTTATGTCCGTAAACGATGCTACCATTCTACCATTATAATATATTTTTTTAAATTATTGCTTACGTACAATATTACAGGTTAACAAACCGAGGACAAGGTCTAACTATGATCGAATTTTGTTTACGTACGACAGAACTCGTATGCAGTCATGTCATGAAGGTTGGCAATACTTTCTCCCTGAACTAGCGTTACCAGAATGTGAGTACAAAGCTTCTCTAGGGAGTAATGCCATTAGCTGTTTTGCCGTTACATATGCAAAAACATCTTATACATTTGCATAATTGATAAAACCAGTACTACGTACCATTTGCATCACATTACCTTCTAAATATGGTACACTCGTGATTTTGCTACCACAAGCTCGTATTGATGTACCTGTAAATCCCTATCATCATCAATCTATGACATACATATACAAATATTCAGTAGCCGAAAGAAAGTGAAATCTGAATACGCTTGCCTTTGTCAAAGGGCATTTTGATTTACGTCGCAATTAATGCATGAATGCTCACAATAACTGACCTTTAGTGCTTTTCTATGAAGCAAGCTATTTAATAACCGGTACTATATGGACTTATAGGTATTATTATATTGATTGATAGATATTGTAGCAAAATCAATACTGTAGGAAGGGACAGCATACTTTTTAATATTTAATGTTAGAAAAGCATTACGTATTTGAATTGGGAAATATACGCTTGTATTCCAAATCTCATTGCCTTACTTGAGTATCTTTTCATAGAATGCATGAGGAATTGCACTCAAAACTCCAGCTCCGTCTCCGGTGTCATTATCACATCCACAGGCTCCTCGGTGAACCATCCTGGAAGCGAGCGTCTCCGCATCTCGCAGTATCTGTAAATATCAAAGCAAAACGAATTAAATACACTATTTTGTGTAATATGATACAATTATTTCATTATGGTCAAATTAGATGAACGATTAGTAACATGTAATCTGCAAATATGTACCTAATTGTATTTGAAAAAGGAAAGAGTTAATCGCATACGTCTCAAATGGGAAAGTGATCTCATTTCACGACAAAGATTATTATCCTATTATATTTCGCAATTTTATATCTCTGTACATTATCTGTAGATCCCATTCAAAGTGAAATACTTTGTTGCACGAACATTGTAAGCGCGAAAAGAATCTATTTGTAGATCTTGTATGGTCTCAAGTCGAGATCAATATTTTATTATCTAACAAGTTGTTATTGTCAATTCTCCAATGGAATGACCTTCACATTTTGATTGGGTTTCGCTTGACTGGCTTTTCCTTTACAATACCAACATCATTAGAAACATGATTATGTGTTAGCTATTGCACACATATCCGTTAGTGCGTGGAGTTGACAAATGAAAAGAGAGATAAGATAAACATTGACTTTCCGAACCAAACCATGCTATGTTTGCTCTTTGTACCCATTAGTGAAAACTGCAAAGAGTTTGTGGTCTCCAGAGTATATATCAGCTAACGCATTGTACACAAATACCTTTTTTCCTTCAGTTCTACTAAATACTATGTTTCACATCCCATCTGGAACACATGCATGACATAGCTGTCTGTAATAGGTCATTATGGCTCTGAACTCTTAGCTGAAGATAATTCTTAGTAGAATGAAAAGGATTCAATGAAGAATTTAAGGTTCTCCAATCCAACACATATCCATGCTAAAAATCTATAATCAGCATAGAAATGAATTATGACTTCCGACAACCTACAACAGTTGAGACTGTAAAAATCTCTTTTAGTGTGAGCAGTTTCGCGTTTAATTGCGAATATACATTGTACAAATACATTGTTATGGAGTGTAAGTTTGCAGAAATCGTGACATAGCACCATTACTTATGTTTAATGAAAATATGAATCAGTCAGCGACCAACATTTATGCAAACGTAGCAGAAATGCTTTTTTTCTATATAAATATGTAACAATACACCAAATGTACAAATAACGTTTCACAACAAGACAAACCAATTCCCATTCAAGATGGAACAATGTTTAGCACTCAGAATATTGTTAGATGACATAATACTTACTGTGAGCAATAATGGACTTGTTTTATGATCGTCTCTGCCTAATATGGAAGGATGAGACATTAATACATTGAATCCCACCAACATGCTGGCAAAAAATAAAATCTGACATTTGTATTGTCGCGTAATAACCCTATATGTATATTTTGCATGGATATTATTTCTGTATGCATTAGTAGCACATAATTATGTGATATATAGATACATTAATCCTATAATATGCAACATTGTAGTCTCAGACTCAATTCTGTAACAACAAGTTGAAGAGCAGAATAAGCAGGATCGATAAACTAAACATTCATTATGTTGCGGTTTTCTTTTATCTCGTACTACACATAAGTCGCCTTTAATTTTAATGAGGTGTTGAGTGCTGAGCTGTGCACAAAAGAGTTGTAATCAGAAGAACTATATATCTACTTCGGCTATATTATGGGGGTCATTTATAACTTATGATATTATATCTATTTTGATAGTCAAAATCTAACGATCAATCTAGTTTAGTATTAATTAGGTACTGGAATGAACTCCTACACTACCCTGCCTTACTTTATCCTTACTACATGTAATGGATAGTCTTTCTCTATTGTATGGGAATAGGCTTCCAAAAAATAATAAAAAATTCAATTTAATTATTGGCATTATGTAATGTACTTGCTCCTCTTCCTCACTAATTTCTTGTAACAGATTTTCATTATTCTACAGATAATTCAGTTCTTCCCCATTATTTTATTTTTCTCTTTGCTTCTGGAATTGGACAATACGTTTCTGAAATGACAAATGATTTTTTAAAGTTGAAAGTAATGATAATTTTGAAGATTTCCGTAGAATACACACAGTACACCCTATATTGCTTACAAAGCTTCTATTATTATCATCCTAAATTGTGCATTGTACATTTCTACAACCAAATATAAAATACCCGAGATAAAATGTTTAACCCTCTATATTTATAATATTAGATAAATTCATAGCTTTTTGAATGTTGACAAAATTGAAGTAGGTAGATAAAAATATGTTATAGTAAATATAATGGCTATGCAATGTAAACTTAGAATTATAAGTTTGCTATCGAAGGTTAGCTAATAATTAAGCAGCATATGCAGACGTGATCTATATAATTAAGGTGAACAGTCACTATACTATAAACTTTGCATAATATGCAGTAATATAATTAGAATTGAAAATAATGAGATAGATTGCAGTGAAATGAGATAGTATAGTAATAAATAGGAAGTTATGTTGTTGCCGTGCATTTTTCACATATCAGTTCCTAATTATATGTAATAGCATCTAGCCCTAAGGTATACATAAAATGGTGGCAATCTCCTAAAGTAAAAACAATAATGAATCCAATTATAAACGAAATCTAGTTGTGTATCGAAGAATTTAATTATTTAGCTCATTAAAACTTGATTCACATGGAGTGTTCCGATTACTAGTACCCTAAATAATTAAAATCTACCCACCGTTTTTGGAAACACATTCTAATGGGATAAAATTCGCTAAATTATTATGCTCAAAGTAAGACTGCTCTGCTTGTCTGTAAACACAGTTGTATAAATAATCTGTCTTTGGTATGATTACTTATCTCCATATTGCTCTATAATCTGTAATTTTTCTTTTACCTTTCTTTTGAAAGCTTCAAATGTACAAATAGGAATATTTAGGCATCGCTTCATTATTTCATTATTCGCTGTTGTTCGATTTAGTGTAGTAAACTCTACTTTTTCTTGAATGTTGTATTCTTTAATGCATAAGTTTAGGAAATCTATCTGTAACAACTTTCTTCTTTCTGAAACAGTTCGCAGTTTATAAAACGACAAGACAACCCAAATTGCTCTATAAATTCTCTTAACTAGGACGTAGTAATAGTGTTCATAATACCAAATAATTCATTTTCAGCATGTACCTTTAGAAAAGGAAAGAATATTTATTCGTGTCCTGCCTTGTCCAATGTTTAGCTCTAATTTATCAACTTTTAGTACGTAGCAATATTGCCAGCATATTACACTTAATATTGCAATCGCAATTCACTTTCGACAATATGTAGCCCCTAAAACGATTAACTAATAAATCTCTTCTCTAATATTATCCAATTTTGAATAGGAAGCAAAGTGTTGACGAAAATAGATCT
>JAQFYC010007223.1:0-10831 GCA_034694165.1 Tomocerus mixtus
ATTGTTTTCCCCATCAGGGGTGGTCCTTCATACATTAGACAACCGTTAGTCACTGTAAATAACTGAGCATCGAAGTTCGCACCAATTGACAGTATGGAAAGCCAATTATGTTACGTTTCAAATAGGTTCCATTGTCAAAACCCATTAGGTGACAAACTGAATCCCTCTGTTTCTGTGCCGATTGAATATTACCCTTTAAAGTGCCCACATTAGTTCGTACGAGTTTTTAATTGCCTGTAAAAATAGTTTGGAATGTGGTAAATAGTACAACTAACCTTAACCTCCTATAGGGATGTGTATAGTGTGTTCCCCTGACATGTATTATATCTACTAGTACCAGTTACTAGTTACCTAACAATCATAAGAAACTAATAATATAAAAATATTTTAGCCAGTACATAATCACGTCGAGGCTATGTTACTAACCATCTGTACTCTATCGTCTCCTATGAGAAAATGGGGAGAAAAGTTATGTTCAAAGTATTTCATGTGGAGATGTTTGTAGCTCATAAGTCGAAGTGTCAAAAGGATGCATTACTAACAAGTAACAAGCAAGCAGCACATAAGAGTATATGAAAGCCATTAGAAAGGAATAGTTCAAAAGAGAGTGAATAGTATCGCTATTCACTATTTGAAAGTAGTATGTCTAAAAAGATTGATTATTTATTTACATTTCTCTTTTTACAGGAAAGGAAGGCTGGAAAAAGTTAAAAAGAACTACTGAAGGACTTTGTGTAGAAGTTGCAGTCTACACTAAGCATGAAGTATTGAATTCCTGACTTACTACTGAGGCTATCAGTACATATATAATTTTCAAAGAGTCTACTGTGCTGTGCTCTGTGCTATCTGTAAGTGTAACGTAAAGACAAGAAGTTCAGTTCTGTAAATGTGACTTTAAGCGAGAAAAAGTGAATTATAACTACAAAGCAGAGGATATAAGTTGTAGCGGGTATCTGACTATGCAGTGATGGGTAAAATGATACAGAGTTCTTTTGACGGAGAAAGCCATACGACAAGGGAACCCATCCTCAGGGGCTATGCGGGATCGAGAACTTTCGTTCAGCATCAACACAGAAGAAACTGGAACAGAAGCATACAGAACTCCAGGAGAAGGAGATAGGAACCAGCAGAGCTCTAACTCATCATTCAATTTCTCCAGCATAAAACTAGACGAAGACGAATTAAATGCTCAGCAGTCTATCTCTCGCTCCGGCTTAGTGACTTCATCTTCTTGGCTTTCGATCTCTCAGGATCAGGATCCCACAACCTGACTTACTCTTACTCCATATTCCAAGGAACCGAAACATCTAAATATAGCCCCGGATAATAAAATGAATGCTCTACATCACTCACCATTACACTACGACTATCAGTCTAATGGAACAACAGCAACCCATGCCAATTTTGCAAACCAAAATCGAACATTAAAATTTATCCCTCACTTAGATCCTGAGTATGTTTACTTGGATGGGATGGATCAAATGCTACGGAATTGTACGAATTCTTCTTGGAACATTAGCAGCAATGGAACAGATTGCTCCTATGGGTTCAATGAGACGGATTATGATTTGATTGAACCTGAACCCATTAAATTCTCCATAGCTTTCCAAATTATTATTTATGTTCTATACAATATTGTTTTCGTAGCTGCTGTCCTTGGAAATGTATTAGTTTGTTATGTCGTATTTTCCTCTCCTCGGATGAGGACCGTTACCAATTACCTTATTGTTAACCTTGCTGTTGGAGATCTTCTTATGGCTGTTTTATGTGTACCTTTCTCATATATTCCTGTTTTGCTACAATATTGGCCGTTTGGCCAGTTCCTATGTTATGTTGTGAGCCCAGCTCAAGCAGTTTGCGTTTTTGTCTCCGCGTACACACTCGTTGTATTGGCTGGAGATCGTTACGTTGCCATTCTGTATCCATTAAAACCAAGATTGAGAAAAAGCCAAGCTTTGGTTGTCATCGCCCTGGTCTGGTTCATTGCAGTCATCACGGCTATCCCTATTGCTGTCTTCACTCGACTAGAAATTCACAACGAGCTCCCTTTGTGTGCTGAGGTAAGGAAATATTTTCAATAAAATATATCGAGCATTTACATCCGCTAAAAGCTATTTTCAATTACCTAATATGTCACTTCACTTTAGATAGGTACCTTGCCTTCCTTATACCCATAGCACACTTAAATCCGCCACGTTCTTAGAAAATGAAAATCTATGTCGTTCTTTGAATTGACATCTAAAAGGTATCTTTAATCGGTATACCACTTCCTCTACTGGAGTGTAAATACTTGAGATATAGTATTTTCTTGAGTGCCGATGCAGATTTTATGCGTCATCTTAAGTACATGCATGAACATATCTACATCTTATACACAATAAGTACTACGTACGTGTGTATGTCGTAGATACATTTCCCTGCCCTCGCCAGACGCAAAAACCCACCTTCTGCGCTTGCCTTTTAATTATTTCAGCCAAAAATTACCAAGCCATACCTTTTAGGCTACTACATAGTGGTATTATACAGAAAACAGAAAATTCCCATATTAATGAAATATGTATGTATGTATGTATTTAATTAATTACAATGTCTAATATTGAGTGAAATTGTTTAAAATCCCAGGCCGATATTACGATATTCATAATTGAGAGGGACATAAAATTCTCTTTCAAACGCATAATAGATTTTCTGTGTTTCAGTTATATCCTTAATACCATAAAACGCTAAAGTATAAAAGTGGATGACTGTGACTATGACATATACTGTGTGTCATTACATTGTCTGCCTTCATTGTCATATTCGAATTTATTATATTATTTAGTCTGAAGAAGAACTTTTCTACATTTTCGGAAAGGATCTGCTTCAATTCAATAATAAATAAATCTCTGAATCTGAATACCTATTAAATTAGGTTACTTGCATACAGCCTACACAGACAGACTCAATTTCTAAATGCGTAGAGTTAATGCACAGTGCAAACTGCTGTACTTACATTTCTAAATAATTTGACAAATCGTGTATAAACGTACATAAGCTTGTCAAAGTGATTTTATTTCGCTATTAGTAATATGTGTACCAAAAACGAGTTACTTAAGTACTTAGGATATCATGATGGATCTTGTATACAGAATACACTAAAATATTAAGTATAATGCAATTTAATGTTTGATATTGTCCATTATAAATGACAGATGAGATGTTTTGAATAAGGCTATGTAATATTATCTACATAATAAACATATGCGTCATAAGACACAGCCTAATGTCCGTTATAGTTTCTCAAAATTAGATTTGGAATTGGATTTCCTCCATAGGCCATAAGACGTCTTGTTAGAGTTATTAGTGTTGGTAATGCCCAAGTATTAGTCTTCCGATAACATCATAGACAAAGATAGAAGCTTTTGACTAACTATAAGTAAATGCAGAAGTAAGTATATTACTATGAAGAGTGGAAATCTATTTACTTGTAGGATTGAGTATAGAGAGTGTTTGTAAATTCGAATATGCGTTCTACTATGTACGTCTTCGTGAGTTGTTTTATTTTATGTAGTACACAATATACATTTCCTTCGTTTTGTCATCCATATAGATTCATTGCTTTTTGAAAGAGAAATTGAAGTAGTAAGCTCGGATTACAGTTGATATGAGTTTCTCTATTGAATTTAAGTGCAAAATTGACTGTTTTATGTTGAAATGCTGACAAAATGTAATATATTTTAGTGAGTACCTCAGTCGGAGACTAGTAGAAGAGATTTCATTGAAGGAAAGTATGAATACATGTTCTTGACTCATCTCTCAAGAGAAAATCTACTTTATAAAGGAAATCCTACTATTCAGCTTTCTCCTCTCATCCTCAATTCTATGAGCACAAAGCGTAACCAAAGATAAAAATAAAGCTACTACATAGAGAGTACATAGATTACATATTATATTCCAATTTCAATAAGACAAGCAAGCGTGAAGCCAAGTAACTGTGCATTAGGTACATACAACAATACTTAAGTAACTCATCCTCTTCCAAGATGTGCAGATTTTAAACAATAACAGAACAGACTTGGCAAATAGTTTATGCTACAATGGTTCTCAAGACAATTCCAACTAGATCATTCTCGACTGTGGCTTTGACTTTCATTTTGCTCTGCATTATATTATATTTACTCATTTTTTTGCTTCGCACGAGTACATACAAATAATAGCAATAAAATTACCAGACTTGCCAATTTTGGTACTCTTACTCTATCCCAATTTTCAGTTTATGTCACAAGAAAATAGTCTATTATAGTTAGGACCTATACACTTACTGACATCTGTGAATGCCTCCCTAATCTAGTAAGCATTTGTTATTACAATCCAGTCATCTAGAAAATGACCAGATTTGTGTCGTTCAAAATTTGGTTGCCTTATACGTACGCTACAGTATATTACAAAGAGCTAAAAGAATTAACCACATCATTCACAAGTTGATTCAGTTATTGAGCCACTATCACAGTGACTGAGACGAATTATGTATGTAAATACTGGTTAGTGTAAGAAGACTGGCTGATGTTGACGGATCTGTATCTCAAATAGTGATCCAGCTATTTCTCCGTGATAATATGAACTTCCAATTCCAACAAACTATTGCGCAGTAATTTGGTTGGAAATGAAAATTGAGTAGTAAGCCCTTAATGCACAATTACAGTACTAAATTTTATGAAAGTTAACAGTGAGTGTGCTAATTCTAATTAATGGAATGATGGAAGTATGTTACACTTTGCTGAATGAGCAAGTAGAACATTCTAATTTTATATTGTACTTGTATTTTGTATTCCAAGGCAAGGATTTTAGGGAGCATTATGATATTTGCGATTCTGAATACAAAATGAAAGGAAATGTGATTTTGTCCTTTCGGTTTCTAGCAAAGTAATATTTAGAATTAAGCCCAAGAGGCAAATAGTAAGTACACTGTTGGCTATTACGGAAGGAGCTGAATACACTTTACAAGGGTCACGTTGTTCATTGTGAATAGAAAAAAATTCACGGGCTTTCTGTTATCGTTTTGTATGGAAAAACTATTCTCGTTTTTTACCTATTTAAATGTGCAGTTTTGAAGGAAATAATTACTCCTACAATGGCTTACTATCACATTGGTGTTTGAAGTTGAAACTAAAATGCTCTTTCATATTTCAAGGTTGGTCGAAGATAGCTATTACATAAGCGTAGCATAGTAGTATGCCTGTTAATGTTATCTGTACTGACTCTAAAGTTTGTTTTAAAAGAATGCAATAAAACTCCTGTAATCCCACGCAAGATTGATGGGAGTAAGTTCTTGAGAGATTCATGTTATTTCACTACTATAATGAATATAAGCAAAACCCTACCTACTACATTACATACATATGTATTCTGTATGCGAAATTATACTTCTAAATCATGTCCTATACATATTTAGTATATTAACAAGTACTAGTTACTTAGTATGCTTACTTATGGTTACCTAAGATGACTTCTATTGTCAATGCTAACCATAAGTCATTATTTTACTTCGTTAACTGCAGATAGTTCGCCATGAATATTTTTGCTGAGTCTGCTCTTCTAATACGTATTTGTAAATTGCTGTCGAAACTATAAGTCTCAGACAGTTACTTCATACATACCTACATTGCACAGATGTCCAACTGTAATATACAAATATACTTAGATATATATGTACATAACTCCAGGAAGTTTACATTCGTATAGGTACATAAAACATAATAAAGTTAGTAGTAGTAGGGCAGTATTTTACAAGCTGGATAAGAATCGTAAAATTTGCCAGGATAATATAATTTAAGCCGGAGGAAGCAGTAAGTGGCTTAATAAAGGAAATGTACTTTCAAAGTTTTGTCTATTTTTATTGTCGACGGGAAGCTGTGTTTACGTTTAGCGTAGACTGCATCTCAAGTTCACGAAAAATTAGACTGTTCCGATAAGAAGCACTATTATAGCACATTATTATGCATTTTGCATAAATCTTTTACAGTGGCATACTATGAATGAAGAATTTTTTACGTAATGAACAATTATATTAGGCAAATTGTAATTGATGTACCGAGATAATATATTTATGATACCTTAAGTTTATGTGCACATATGTGATATGATAATATGCAACTATTTATACACAATGTACTACATTGTGCCAAGTAAATACATAACTCTCTTTTTACATAGGACAACTTAACACTTTCACTATGCTTTCATTTTAAGACCATATTTACATACTGTACTTATATACTGAAACAACATTTGTATGTACTTTCACTTTGAAAGGAAATTATTATTAATTATAGCTTGGTTTTCAATTTGAAAATAAAGGACATACCGTAGAATCTAGTGTACACAAGAGGAACGATTTATTTAAATACAATGTCATTCTCAATTGACGTAGGTCTAAAAATAAATCTAACATCCTTCTATACTTAGGCTAGGCGTCAACTTCCTGAACGCTACAAAATTTAATATTTTAATGCATGATGTAAGTTGAGTTTGAGTTACTTTGTATTCCTCGTCTGTGGTACTTTATGAAGAAATTTAATGACTACAATGAAAGTTTTCTGTGCAAACATAATTTATAATGGAATATTACTCAGAGCTAAATGCAGAAATTATATAACAATTCATTAATATGCATAGGTATTATTATCTACTCCATTTCGCTTCGAGCGTCAGATCTGTTAGTAAAGTTACTTCAGGAGCTTTCCAATGTGAGTTTCTACTTTCCTAGTAATTAGAGAAGTACATTTACTCCTCTGAGGTCTCAGACTTTTTCTTGTTTCCTTTTGGCCTTACTACATAAAATGCAGAGTGCACCATGTCTACCCTAACAGGTACACGTTTTCGCTTACACTTAACACTTATCGCATTTACAGGGACACGAATTTTGTGCTACAGTATGTATTACAGTGTGTGTAAGTCAAGACTAAAAGCCAAACACACTAAAAGTTGGCTTGTAATTAACTGGCACCCTAAATTTGCTAAACAAATTAGCAGATTTACTTACCTAAGCAGCTACATTTGCTAAAATCAGCACCTTAGAATCAACTCGTTCCACATAGTGTAGTATTACATTATAATAAAGGAATATTCTATTTTATGCACAGCAATCATCATAAACAAACGTTAATGATTATGTAGATATGCTAAGGAAATCTCGTAATTTAGTCACATACTATTTTTATTGCCGTGAAGGTGGAAAAAATTTGTCCAGCTTGGCCCAGATTAAATGTGTAAAAAACGAAATAGCTATGTCGACAGCGTATTACGAAAACCATGAAGATCATGATGCAGGCTTGCACACTAAATAGCCCCCGGTATGTTCATCATTAGCATATAATTACCATTACTTTGGCGCATTATCGATATAACTCAAGTTTTCCTTAGCATACATACATAAATAATCCTTAACATTTGTTTATGATGCTAGCTGTGTATTTGGTGCATAAAATCTAATATTCCTTTATCGTTATGTAATACTACACTATGTGGAATGTGTTGATTCTAAGGTGCTGACTTTAGTAAATGGAGGTGCTTAAGTAAGTAAATCTGCTAATTTATTTTTTGTGCCACTGTTAGCAAATTTAGTGTGCCACGTAATAATACGTGTAATACGTCAGTGTTTCAGTAGCAGAATCGACCTAACCTTGCTATAAGGTATGTTAGAGTCACTTGCTACTTTGTACGGGCCTAAAAATATGTCATGAGTTTCAATTACAATAAACTCTAAAAGTTGAACAAAACCGTGAGCAGAATTTTTAGCTAAACTAAGCTGGGAAGAAACACTAAATGCTTTGCAGTTTCTCAAGAACGTGTCAAAAATCCGTAAGAAAAATTTTGTACAATGGATATTGGAGTTTTACAACTGTAATTGAATTATGAAAAGGATTACATGGAGGTAACACTTTCCCCTCAATATGAATACCTACTATAGTTTACTGTGAGCAGTGAACAACTTCTTGGGAAATGTCAAAGTCAAGTCTTCCTTGCTAGTTTCGGCGTGCATTACTTCATGTCTTTTCGGCGATATTGAGGCAACCATCTTAATACTATATTAGTTCGTCAATATCATTAAGTCGCATCTGCTAAACATACCCCATGTCAATTAAGTTTTAGGCAAAACTACTTAGGCGCATACGATAGTAGTATTAATATGCCCTATCACACAATATTATATTGGAAGCTCAAAAGTATGTAAAATTGGACTATCGGCTGCTTATATGTATCTCTGTAAAATAGCAGTTAATATTAAATATTATACCCATACTCACTCCCAATAGATCTTCTTTGATATTTAATAGTAGATACTAATGAAAGTTATATACCTACTGATTGTATTAAACAGGATACTTTACTCTTATAATGAACTCGGAATAAACAGTCACAATTTTTTACATCATGAGAGCTACTAAAATTACGTTTGTCAGGAAAGTTACCAGTGAAAGTTTCATTAAACATTGTCGGGTTACACCAGCAGCGCAATAAAATTGAAATAATTTTGTAAATCAGAAAATGATAGGAATGTATAGAACATGCAATTTTAGTATCAACATTTTTAGTAGTCGCTATTAACGAAGTCCGTATTTAACCAAATGACAACATAGAAAACCCTGGGCACCATTTTATTCGATGAGGCTGGATGGCTAAAATAATTATAAATTCTAGTATACATTACATTTAGATTCGGCACTTACTTAACTATGAACATATAAGCAGGTCCATATAGATAGGGTGGGGAATATACTATTTTACTATTACACTATTTCAATGCAAATTACAGTCTGGAAAAGAAATATATTTACAACAATTTACAATTTTTATTTTATTTATGTTGTATGTGTAGTGCACTGTTGTTGTGCTCCAGAATCCGAAGCGATCCATCTGCATATAACAATACACTATGCGTTCCTTATACTGTGACGTGACATGTAAACAAAATTTCACTGATATCTTTCTATTTTTGGCGATATAGTACAATGTGGTTTTCAATTTTCATGGAGATATGCACTCGTATGTATGGTTCTTTTCAATAACAACCTGAGAATAGAAGTCTAGTGTGTGCGACGAAGAAAGGCATCATGTATAAGTCTACCTATATACACAGTGTATGCACTTTCTCCTCTGGATGGTTAACCCATGTAATCAAGTTTTCATCGTTTCTGGGACATTATTTGGTGTAGGAGGATCAGCAACAGCAACTATATCGGAAATATACCGAGACTTTCAAATATATTTTTTTATTTTGCCTTTTGTTCAATACTGCAAGTATTTATTTATTTGGTCTTGTACCAGGCAACTGACATACAACATAAGTGTAGGCGTGTAGGACAACATTAAAATATTCTTCTGATAAAAGTCTACACAGTAAATTCTTATTCATTTATTGCGTTGCATTGCATGCTAAGCATTCTTGTCTTTTGACAATACTGCTCGCAATATTTTGTTTCTTTTATCTTACTTATTGGGACTGCTGCGTAGGCCTCAGTTTGAAAGTTCAAACAGCCGAAAGAAACCAAAGTTTAAATTACTATGTGTGTAGATTTTGAACTCCACACTGCACTACAAACGAAATACGATGCTATTTAAATTGAAAGGTTTTCGTTGATAGGTGTCAAGTGACGCTTGGAAATAAATTTTGTTTGCCAAATTCCATGGCTTTCTATGTGTAAAACATACATATACCTATAAATAGTATACATATAGTCTGCCTATCAATCGATCCCCTTTGCAGGAATATTGCGGAATACATTTGTAGTACAGGTAGTTAACATACCATTAATATTTGTATATACATTTATGGCATAGTTTGGCATAGTTATGCTTATAAATATGTATCCTCTCTCAAATTGTGACTAAAGTAAGGAAACTTTTGTGATTATTAGACACCAAGTTTAGCAACCTTACATAAAAATCATGACATGAGGAAGTCAGTCAAGCTCAGACCTATATAAACTGTATATTAATGGCTTGTCAACATAGACTTTGATGCGAGTTTATAATTAAGACCGTGTTCTTAAATAATACCCCTGCTCTGCCAGTTTAATAGTATGTTGATTAAGAAATGCTATACCTACCTAGTTCATTTGGTAATTGCCTTCATTTAAGTTTTAATGAAAACATGTAGATTACTCTATCCATGAAATATTTCCAAGAACTTAATTATTGGGGTTATTAAGATTTGTACTTTGCTTGGCTGTCTATGACCCTAAAGAATTGGTGATAGTATGATACCTACATATATTGATATTACATTGGTATACCTATTTACCCAAAGTGTGTCACACACGACTCACAACACACAAATGGTAAAATCATTTAACCTATTCTTTTTGCTTGTCATATTTGCAGTCTGGTTGGATCAATGACACTTACAAACTCGTCTACAGCCTGACGCTCATGATTCTGCAGTATTTCTTCCCACTTTGCGTGCTTATTTTTACATACACTCGGATTGCCGTTGAAGTATGGGGTAAGAAGGCACCAGGAGAAGCTGAAGATGCACGAGATCAAAGACTTGCCAAGGCTAAAAGGAAGGTACATACTTTCACTTCTTTGATTCTACTTTTCTTTGTTCCCATAAATAATATTTTTATGTGTTCTAGACTTACTTAGTACGCATTAATCTTAATTTCAACAGCGAGAAGGGAGTGGTCAACTTCATATCTGTCTCTAAGTCCTAATATTTATTATGTTTTTACATTAATGATAAAGTCCATTTGTAAAAGAAGCTAAGGACAGTGTCTATAATAATAAACCATGGCAATGGGTGTCCAACTGTATTGGCAGGCAGTGAACGCGGTTAGGTGTGCCCACCTCT